>JANHFX010020977.1:46712-78490 GCA_027560015.1 Chloroceryle amazona | reverse complement strand
GGTGGGGAGAGCCTGGCCCAGGCTGCCCCGAGAGGTGGTGGCTGCCCCAGCCCTGGAGCCCCCCCAGGGGAGGTGGCTGGGGCTCTGAGCACCCTGCTCTGGGTGCAGGTGGCCCTGCTCCCTGCAGGGGGTGTTGGACCAGATGAGCTTGGAAGGTCCCTCCCCACCGCTTCACGATTGGACTTTTCCTTGGTGAGCTTCTAAAGACCACTCCTCCTCCTCTTCCTCGCCCTAGATCCCAGGCAGCCATACACGTTAAACCCCAAATATCTGGGAGCCCAAAGCAGGATTATGGGTTCATCCCATAATCTTCAGGCCTTTCCCACGCCCAGTGGGCATCGTGGCTGTGAGCACCGGAGCACATCGGCTTTCTGGATGACCTGTGTGCTGGATCCCAGCTCTGGGATGGAGCAGCAGTGACTGGGATGCTGTCACACGAAAGGAGTGGCCACCGCCACCCTCCTGTGCTAAGCAGGGTTCGAAGGCTCTGTACAGCCCCAGGAAGCTCTTACTGTATGTGAAATGTTTTTGTTTTGCTTTTTTTTTCTTCTGGTTGTTTCCTCTTCTTTCAGACAGAGTTTGTGTGAAGAGCCTGTGGTAGGGTGATGGAATTTTTGGGACAGGCTATAACTCAACACTCTGCTTCCTTCTGCAGGTCTCCTGGGAGTCATCTCCGGGCGAAGCTCTGAGCCGCGCGACTTGACGCGGTGCTTTGAATACTTTCCACTCGTAAGAAAGAATCATTCAGCCAAAAACAGGAAACACATGGCCTAGGGCAGCACCTCTGATTTGAGTACACCTGCTTTTAAAATGAGTCCTGCAGAAGATCTTGACTCCATTGCAGCAGAAGCTCCATGAACCAAGGCATGGGCTGCAGCGTCTGCCTCTGGCTGTTCATCTCTCTCGGCGGTGTTTGGGGTACGTACGTTTTCCTGGGGAGAAATTCATTTTGGATTGTTTGGGAATTGATTTATTATTATTATTATTTTTGGTCAGATATTAAGAACTTAAAAAAAAAAACCCAAACCCCACCAGCCAGCTCCCGAGTATAAATATTCATAGAGAAGATAAATGGCTTGTGGCTCCGAGCTGGATGAGGCGGCGCATCCTTAATATACTCCGAGTAGTCGGGAGGAGGGGGATGAAAGATGCTGAATGAACAGAGCTGGTGATGGACAAAGTGTAGCTGCTCTGCTGGGTGTTCTCATGGGGCATTCGTAGCGTTGAGCAAATAATTTAGGACCTGGTGTGGATTGGGGTACTTGAGATGAAGGTCCTTGGTGGATCAGCTCGCTCTCTGCGCTACCGTCTCGGGTCAAGAGGTGCCAGTGGGCTGGGAGGTGATACCCAAGAAAGAAAATGAGTGTGAGGTGAGCGAGACGGGACTGGCAATGGGGTGATGCCTGGTTTTGGGGTGCCTGGAGAGCCCTGATCCGCTGTGGGTGGTGTTGTGCGGACAGTGGGGTCCTGGATGAGTTGAAATCCTCCCCCCCCCGATTATCTGCTTACGGAGTGAGGACCACCCAGAACCCCCAAACTCCTGGGTCTTCTTCTCCCAGTCCATGGCAGCTTTTCCTGCTGCAAAACCAGTTTCCCTTGCAGGGAGCCTGTGCAAAAGCTCATGAGTGAGTCAGCCCCCTGAGCAGAGCAGAGGGAGCTCTGATTAATCCCAGCCCTCTTCTTGATGCCAGCTTGACATCTGCTGCTCTTCCCTAGGGAGGTGTGGCCCATGGGCCCTCTGCCACAGCATCTGTGTCATTGCTGCCTGTAAAACGAAGGGCTGGGCCGGGAAAGCAGGGACCTAGGCTCAGTGTCACTACCCTACCTGCCTTTAAAATCCCCTCGGGGTTTCCTGTCCAGCTGGCATCACCAAAGCCCCACCAGCTCAATACTTGATGGGAGAGCTGCTCTGGACCTCATGCTGTGTTGGGAAAGATCGTTCACCTTCCTCCAGCCCCTCCATCTGGGCTTCAAGACAGATGGTTTGAGACCTCTGTGAAGGTCTGAGGACCTCTCTGAGGGTCTGTGGACCTCTCAAGCTCTGACATCCCTCCTCCTGCAGCCTTGCTCCAGCCGAGTCATCTTCCCAGCAAAGCAGACGCTGCTCACCAGGGCAGAGGGTTTTTCTAAGGTGACCTAAAAAGGGCTTTTCCACTGAGTACTGAAGGAGGAACCCAACTGCTGTGCCTCAAAAACAGATGGTGCTGAGGAAACCCAGCATCCCTCTGCGTGTTCAACCTGACAGTAAAAATAAAAAAAAAAAAGTAATCAAGATTTTTATCATCAAAACCAAAAAGTGTGGGGCACCCGGGCAGGGGGAGCGCAGGGTTTCTGTGTGATGATGGCTGTGTCCTCATGGCTGCTTCGATGCTGAGGAGATGTAGTCCATGGGGACAGCTCAGAAATTCTTGTGCTTCATGCCATGGAGAGGGGAAAAAATAAGCGATGGCGCTCGGTTGGGATGGCATCGGGGAGAGCGTTTGCTCTGTGGTTTTAACTGGAACTATACGTGCTGCAAGAGAGGCGGAAACTGGGCTCATCTGGGTCTCCCCAGGCCTGTTCTGGGGTAGGTCCCCCTCTTTTCTTGTTATCTCTGGGTGAAGACTCACCCCAATGGAAAGAAGTCGTTAGGAAATGTGGGTGTGATATGGTTGGGACCCTTCCCTGCTGCTGGTGGCTGGCAGGAGCAATGAGCTGGCACCTCTCCCCACGCTCTTTCCTACACAAACAAACTTGTTTGCCCAGGGGTGTGGGCAAATATGAATCACTGCCTTGCAGCAGAAGACAGGAAAGGGTTTCTGGGAAGAAGATCCTCCCGTGTGCTCTCCAGGAAACCTGGATGCATGGGAGATGCTCACACCTCTCTCTCTAAGAGCACCAAGAAACACACTTGGAACCACCTTGATTAGAAGGACAACCTGGGATCTGCACCTGAGCCCACCTCCAGGAGACTGCACGTCCTGCCAAGTCCCACCAAAGATTTTTGGAGCTGAGGCGCTTGAGGGAGGTGGCTGCCATGACATGCACCCAACCACAGGCTTGGGCCAAGAGCCACCGAGCATCACTTCCTTCTGGGCTGCAATGGTGCCACTGGGACTGCTCCAAGGTGGTCCCACTACTGCCATCACCCTTCTCCCAGGACCAGCAGCTCCACTGGACTTGGACCACAAGTGCTTTCTCCTGCTCGAGGTAGCCCTGCTCTACGAGGTGATGCTTCACTGTGCTGACTGGTTGTCATTGTGCCAGTGGAAAGCCCAGGGCTTCAAATCAGGATTTGGCCATCACACACAGCGGTGCCCAGCGTGGGAGAACGCTGATGCTGATGCAAATGAGTTTCTTCAGCAAGTGGGGAGGAAGAGTAGCAGAAGGCAACACTTCCCCTCCAGCTCCTGAGCCGGGCGCTTGACCCTCATCTGTCTGGGTCAAGGATGTGGGGCTGAGGACTGGGAATCACTGGGGATTCTGAGGACAGTCCTGTGGGGTGGTCATGGGGCAGAGCTGGAGTTGATCCCCACTGTACCACGCAACTCATGTCCCCACCGGCTGGCAGACGCTGGTGCAGGATGTGGTGGGTAACCCAGAGCATGAAAACGCCTTTAGATAATCTGTTCAATTTTTGGCTGATTTCCCTCAGCCATCCAAAGCTGCCCCCAGTCCACAGATTACCAGGGTGGGGCCAACACTGTCACCGGCGGCCACGGCTCCGTGAGCATCTGCAGCAGAGCCGGGATGGGGAGGGGGAGCGGTCACTCTGAGCCGCCCCCTCACCAAGTGCCTCAGCCCTTCTCTCCGCTCTCCTCCCAGGCGTGGGCAGCAGGGTGAGGGAGACGGTCCTGGGCACTCTGGGGAAGGCGACGATCTTGCAGATCCCCCCGGATCTCCAGCAGCTCACCCTGCGCTTCGGGTCAGCCGTCTGGAAACGGGACACGGAGGACCCGCAGAGGAAGCTTGTGCTGCTCAACTACAAGAACGGCACCTACATCAACTACATGGAGAAAAGAATTCACTTCCACCAGTCGAACTTCTCCCTGGAGATCCTGAACACCAGCCGGCAGGACAGGCAGCTCTACCAGTACATCATCAACAAGGGGCCAGAGGAGGAGGTCTGGCCAGTACAGCTGGAGGTGTTTGGTGAGACATGCTGCTTTGGGAGGGCCATGCTGGATGTTCCCAGACTCTTGCAGTGCTGGGAGCAGGTCTGGCAGGTGGGTGGTGGTCAAGGGAGATGCCCTGCCTGATATCAAGATGCTGCAGCGGGTCCAGGGCACTCCTGTGGCCCCCATCCTGGTATGTCCAGGAGCCTTTGGGTGCCTGCAGAGTATGTCCCTCTAATGCCGTTTGCAGGGGGACCAGAACCAGGCCAGTTTGTCTCCACCTCCTGGAGATTTAGGAGAGACCAGCAGGATTTCCCAGTCAGGGGCACCAGCAACGTTGACATCCTTCTCCAGACACAAACCTTTTCCCCTTCCATCTGCTGTCCTCTCCAGAGCCGGTGTCTGATCCCACCATCGAGATCCTGAACTGGGTGCTGGCCAATGACAGCTGCACCATCACCCTCAACTGCACGGCGGAGCGAGGGGATCACGTCTCCTACATCTGGGGCAGCCAGGACACCGGCCCCTCGGGGTTTTGCTCCCACAACGGCAGCCTCCTGCACCTCTCCTTCCCCCTGCAGAACACAAGCATCGCCTGCTCCTGTACCGCCAGCAACCCCGTCAGCAGACGGGTTGGTACCTTCAAATCCTCCGAGTGCAGCTACGAGCAAGAGGGTAAGTCCTCAGTTGCTGACCTGGCTCTCTCCACCTTCCCACTCCTGCTCATGCTGTGTGAGGGGGACTTTTTCCACACCGCTTTAGGGAGCCTCAAAGGAGCCCTTTTGCCAGAAAAGCGGCCGCTGCGTCACCTGCCCAGTTCTTCCAGTAAACGCCGCAGGTCCCATGGGGTCCCCTTTGCCTCCCCGTCCACCGTGCTCGCTGCGCTCGAGGCTCGTTTTAAATAAGCAAAGACTCGTACGCTGGGTGGTTTGGGGGAGGATGAAAAACCTCAGTGACGACTTCTGCCTTTGGAGGCTCTCAGGGTGAAAGTCACGCTCCCCACACCCTGGGATTTTTTTTATCACTCCCTCATGATGTGGGGGAGTTTTGCCGGGGCCGGGCAGTGAGCGCAGTGATTGCCCCTTTCCTTGGAGGACCTGGGGAGGTGAAGTCAGACCTCTGCTGGGGCTCTCGCAGGGACCAGTGATGAGAAAACATCCCCATGGGAAAACGGCCGCAACTCTGCCTTAGGAAAGCGAGATGCTGACATGAGATGCTCCTTGGGGTGTGTGTGGGGGTTCAAGCTTGTTTCCCACCCCCTTGCACCGTGGGACACCCCTGCGTGATGTCACCATGAGTGGGCCAGGAGCAGGGCCACCCTGGGTGCCTCCCTGTGGTGGGAGCTCGGCTGGAGCTGCAGAGCTCTTCAGGACCCTCCTTCCAGGCACCTGCGGCTCAAGGGTGTTGTACAAGGACCTCCCTAAAGCCACCAGAGACATTTTTAGGGCTTTATCTGGCCTGTGGCTGTATTTTTTTATCGCTGACTGTTGCAGTCTTGAGGCGATTAGAGAGGGCTTTGCTCAAGAGAAGAACTTCCTGCCCCTTGTTTCCTGTTCTACCAAAATAATCAGCCCAAAATTAGGCAACGAGATGAAGAAAGAATTTTCACAGCCTGTTCTGCTCAGCTCTGGGTGACTCTGGGCCCCAGGGCTGGCTGCTGACCCCCTCCCCTCTCTGCCCCCCCCCAGTGCAACAGAATGGCGTGCGCCACTGCTCCTACTCAGCGTCAAGGAAAAATCTGTATATTAACAAAAATACAAAGGTTATCTGTCAGGGTTTTACAGGAAAACAGGTATGTATATGAACTATTTCTTCCATCACCTTTTCAGTTCAGAAAGTTAGTTGCCTAAAAACTTAAGGTGTAAAAGGGGTTATATCCTGGCTTTGTCTGTGTTGATAGGAAGCTGGACTTCATGGTTAGGAAGGTCCCTTCAGTACCATAGTTTCCTTTCTTTGGTCCAATAGACTTTTTGTTTTCCTTAAATTCAAGAGAAAAGATTTTATTTTTTTCCTCTTGCTTGTGCACAAACGTAAAACTTGGTTTTGAGTCATCCCTGTCACACTACTTCTGATTTTTGTTATTAATTTTAGTCTTTAGCCTTTCTGTTATATAGTACTAAAAAGTTTCTTTGTAAAGGAAGATTTGGAGAAAAAAAAAAAATCAGCATTTTAGAGATGCCTCTCACAAATGCCTTTCAATGTCAATGCTTAGGAATTAAAGTTCTGGTTTTATTTCAGGATATTTAATAATTTTCTCACATTCACCCCTTTACATGTTTGTAAGGGGAGAAGACTGCTTTTGCTAAAACTGTCAGCTAGTCAGAGAAGAGAATGCTAATTACTTCTGTTTCATTATAGTGCTTGTCATCTGCCAGACTTGATGTGGAAAATAAAAGGTGTCTGCTATGTCTGCAGGTTTATTAACAACATACAACAAAATATCTTTTAGTATGCAACCTCAGTGCTCTGATTTAAAAGAAAAAACAGCATCTTCTGCATGCATTTAAAACATGTTGATGCACCCTTCAAAACAGCTGATTGTATATATGTAGTGAAAGCTTCCTATCTCTTTACAAATTTAAGTATCATAAATTGCCTTCAGAATTATAGATAATGTCAACTTTGCTTGGTTCATTTTATTTGCTTTTACATGCCATTTAACTTTACCTATTTTCTCCCTCATAGGGCACCTTTCACAGCCAGCAGGCGCTGGACTATGGCACCAATCTAGTTGGAGGAATTTCCCCAGGGAAAGGTGGACAAACTCATCTGGGTCTCCCTGTGTTTAATTCTGTGAAGGAGGTAATTTGCATCAGTGACTGGAGGGCAGACCATTTAATGCTGCTGAAAGGCTTCTTATTTCATTGCTCACACTGAAGAGACAAACATTTGAGCTGTGGATGTCACTGTGCAATGAGTGAAATAGAATCCTTGCAAAAGAGGCAGCAGCATTCAGTGTGGCTTCCACTTCACATTTGTGAAGAGTCTGGATACACTTATGGATGTGACTAGTTTCTGATTGCTTCTGGTGTCTATGATGAATTTTTAGCAAACTATTATCTAAGGATATTTATGATGGTGTTCATGGGACAGATCCTTTCCAGACAGTGGTTAGTTCTCAGTTCCCTAGCTGCTCTGGATGTGTCCCATCTTCAGTGAATTTAACACTTGCTTTGATTATAATAAATACATACCCATTTACTTAATTTATGCCTGTGAATGGACATATTTTAAATGACTGGTTGTCAAATGTTCTCTTCAGCCCTACTAAATGCTCACTATCTTTTTTTATGTCCACTGTAGGCCAAAGAAAAAACTGGTGCTTCTGCCACTGTTATATATGTACCTCCTCCATTTGCTGCTGCTGCAATCAATGAAGCAATCGATGCAGAAATGCCTTTAGTTGTCTGCATTACTGAAGGTATTCCCCAGCAGGACATGGTTCGGGTTAAACACAGACTGGTGCGGCAGGATAAGACTCGACTAGTGGGGCCGAACTGCCCTGGAGTCATCAATGTAAGTGACTTCTGGATTTGCTCCAGGGCTGAACCATTCTTAGTGATGGTTTGAATGTTCCATCTGACTTCTCCCACTCTTTCCTTAGCCTGGAGAATGTAAAATTGGTATCATGCCTGGTCACATTCACAAGAAGGGAAGAATTGGTGAGTTTTTGAATATTTATGCATCATCTAAACCTCAAGTTTGTTACTTCAGTGTTCTTTTTCCTGAGGCTAGTCACATCCTGCTCTGCAAACAGTTGACATGCTGTACAACAGCTTGTCTGTCCTTCAGTTTGTAAGTGAACTTTGGCATTATCAATCCTGGGGGCCAGAAGTGGTTAGCCTGCAATAACAGGTGCTGAATACTGATGGTAGAGGCAAAGCAATTGGAAGTTTCCTTTAGGTTAATGTGATTGCCCTTGTTCCCTTAACACTCTTTGAGGATCCTTCTATTTATCTTGGAATTTGAGAGCACTAAGCTCTCCCAAGAAAATTTCTTCCAAAAGCTTGGCTCTGGAGGACTAGGATCCTATACCTACAGTGAGCTCAGTATTATAGCAAAGAGAGGAGATTACGGGCAGATTTATAACATGATAATCCAGACAACTATAGCACGGTGAATGGAAGTGACATACCTGCTTCTAAGACTGAAGGATTAAGGACAGAAAGTCAGCAACTTGTTCATATTCGTATGTTATTTATAATCCCTGTTCCATGCAGTCTCTTGCCCTGACTTCTGTTGGTTCCTTCTTCTGAACTATAGAAATAACAACTTGATTATTTTAAAAATAATGCTGTTCAGGAGAAAACTCCTCCAAAATCTTCCAAAATACGCATTTATAATTAAATAGAGCTTCAGAAACCTTGTAGATAGCATATGTTCCTGTTACCTACCAGCAGAGTAACCAGTTTAACTTGAGCACAGTACCCTTTGCAAGATGACTTTTTTATTTGGTTGGTTGTTTGGCTGAAAAGTTTTTACTGGGGGGGGGAAGCCCTGAAACTTGTTCAGTGCTCTTGAAGTACAATTGGACTGAAATTTTTTTTCCACCATGAGAAGCTATCTCTGCTACCTAACCACTTCTGACTTGAGAATAAGCTGTACCTAGTGAATGCTGGAGGATGTGTTAACACTCGTGTCACATCTCCAGCTTTTAGATGTACCTATAAACTTGAAACTGAAAAATCAAATAACTGCAATTATGCCTTTTGTAGATACCATCAAGACATTGCTGTATGACAGTAAAAGGTACCATCAACTGATGTTGCCTGGAGTTCGCTTCTGAATAAAAGTTCTGTTAAGATTTTTTAAAAAAGATCTACAAGAAATACCTTATAGTCACAAGATACTAAATTGAGTGCAATATATATCAAGTGCAAAAGAATACTTTAAATCCTGAATCCAGTTGCCCCACCATTGCTGGAAGTGTTTTCAATAGTGATCCAAGGATCAGGGAATAAAAGTGTGACGTTGCCATCCTCCCAGCTTCATTTAACACTCTGACCTTTGGTGATACACTCCCCAGCTTTCTATTACTGTGAGGTGTCCAAGAATCATTTGATAATCTTGGAATGCACACTGTAAAAATAGCTACAGTCTTTGGACCTTTATCTGTAGCTTCTCTGAGGTAATCCGATCTTAACAGTAAACAGGAAGCCCTTTGCAAGCACAGCAAGAAAAAAAACCCTTTGCACATCTGTGCTATCCAACAGTATTAACAGTTGATAAAACTAAAGTTGTTAGTCTAGTGGTGTATTTTTTCCTCTCTTCACGGAGTATATTACTTACATTCCGTGTTAGATGGCTTGTAGTAGATGGAAGATGATGTCTGTGTTTCCTGGAAACCTACCCTCCTGTAGTATTAACAGAATTCTTTACTTAGAAAAGGGAACAAAACGCTATGCAAGTATCTTACCCCTCGTCTAGGCTCTGTATAACCTTTCATCCTGAAATTAAAACTAAGGTTGTGGTCTCTTGTTATATTGCAATTGAAATGCTAAATGTGGATTGTAGAGCAGTGATCTGCAGCAACAAGTATTTCAGTAGTAATAACTCTGTGCAGCGTATTTCTGTTGTGGAGGATGTCATGTGCCTGGCCATACTGGCTATGTGATTAATGCAGTATTCTTTTATTAACTGTTGAGCTGCAATTCTGTTTCAAGACAAGAAGTACTTTCTTCTATTTTGTTTTTTTTTTTGTTTTATTTCCTGGTAAAGCTGTAGTGTGAGGAAAGCTGTCTCAGCCAATATTACTGAATTTCTGGACAGATTTAGTCTGACAAGTATCAAAAATACCAACCAAGGAATAACACAGATAAAATCTTACTTAGTTTCCATGTTTTGGCAGGGATAGCTGGGAAGCATCTTGTGCTTTATTCTTCATTTATATATTTTTTTCATTTTTATAAAAATCTTATTTTATTTGTAGATAATTTTCATGAATGTAAGAACACCTGTCTCTAGTCATGAGCTTAGCTGTGTGAGTATTAAGTTTACCTCCTTTTCTTTCCTAAAGGTATCGTGTCGAGATCTGGAACCCTGACATATGAAGCGGTTCATCAGACAACGCAAGTTGGATTGGGGCAGTCTTTCTGTGTTGGTAGGTTTCCTCACAAACTGCCCATCGCACCCGAACTAATCAGCTTTTTCTTGACAAGAAGAAATCCAAAGTAATTTCTTTTAGGAAGAAATTGCTGAATGGCAGTCATGTTGAGAAACAAGATTCCTTTGTGCTCTGAAGAGTGTAGTCCTCTATTATAGTTTCTAAATAAGATTAATAAAAGCCTAAAACCCACCTTTGAACGGAGAACTGTAAGCAAATATGATGTCAATTTTCAAATATATTTTCTCAAGTTTAATATTAAAGGGATAGGACATTCTTAGGCGTCTAGTTGGCTGTATTAAGTATGTTCAATTTCCTTACAGCAAAGCTCAAGAGCTGGGTTCTTGGTCCTGGGTTCTTGGTCCTGCTGTGTCTTACACTCAGCCTCTTTATAAGGTGTAATATTTTGTTTATGGTTTGAAAGGGGATTAATTATTGAAAGCTTTCTGTAAGTTGTGGGGCAGACATTTGGAGCAGGAATTTGGCACACTGAATTGGGAAGAGCATCCTGTAGAGCCCTTCAGCTATCCCTCTTACAGGCCTTTATTTAGACTCTTCACACTGAAATTTGAAACTTTTATTTTAAATGCAGTATCATTATCTTGAGTTAGTATTTATTTTTTTTCTGTGGTTATAATTTTTCTTTCAGGGATTGGAGGTGATCCCTTCAATGGAACTAATTTTATTGACTGCCTCGATGTCTTCCTGAAGGATCCTCATACTGAGGGGATCATATTGATTGGGGAAATTGGAGGAAATGCTGAAGAAGATGCAGCAGCTTTCTTGAAAGACAATAATACTGTAAGTCCTAAACAGCTTGCTTCAAGACACCTTGGGAGTTAGCCATCTTCTTTTACCACGTCAAGGAAAACTCAGTTTAATCTTTAGTCTCTATTTACAATAAACTCAGTCATGTTTCTGTTATAGAGAAAGTCGAAATTAGGAGCTTTATGCAGATTAAATCTAACTGGAGAGCAGTGTCATGTATAGATTTTTAGTTCTGTAGTGATACTTGGAGTGAATGTTCTGGTTTTTGTAATATAAGTGGTTCTGTAGAGAGATTTAAAAAATGTTTTTCTTTTAAAGTTTGTTGTTGCTTCTGGTTTATCGTGATTATCTGGAGAGAAAGTATTCAATGCTCTTTGCTCTGTGTTGTCTGAGGTTTCTAGTTGTTTCCTATCTTTGCCTGGCTAGTTGATATTTAAAAAAACAAAACAAAACAACCCCAAACAAACAGAAAACAACCCAACCAAACAAAAACAACAAAAATACCCCACCAAGCAAACAAAAAAAGCCACCCCAAAACCACCACCACAACAACAAAAAACAGTCAACAACAAAACAAAAAGAACCTCACACACCCCAAGAAAAACCCCAAAAACAAAACCAGAAACCACTCCTACAAAGCAAAATAAACAAACAAAAACCAAAAAAAAATAAACCCAGAAATGGTTCACCTGGGATTGCTTTTCATTTCTCTCTCCCCCACCTAACACAATATCTTTTCTTTCTTCACAGGGTCCAAATGCCAAGCCAGTAGTGTCCTTCATAGCTGGTCTGACTGCTCCTCCAGGCAGGCGGATGGGTCATGCTGGAGCAATCATTGCTGGGGGAAAGGGTGGAGCTAAGGAGAAGATAGCAGCTCTTCAGAGTGCTGGTGTTGTTGTCAGCATGTCCCCTGCTCAGCTGGGTAGTACTATCTACAAGGTTCGTTGCTCAGAAACTGGTATACGTGCTCATCCAGAGCAGGAAGCTATTTTTGAGGGAATATGAGTTGGGTGTATGTCTCTTACCCAAATACTTTGTTGCTCTGAACTTTGTTAAACATAAGAACTCTATTGACTGAACAAGCTGCAGTTAATACTTACATAAATCTACATGAATGTATTATCTAATGCTGCTTTTATAGAGAAGTAAACATAGCAACAGAGATTACATCTTGCTTTCAAATGTAGCAGCTTGTGTTTTCTGGATGCAAGAGAACCTGAATTTGTTTAAAAGTAGGAAAAAAAAATAATTGGAAATTAATTAATATCTAAAAAAAGGCATTACTTCACAGCCAGAGGAAATGAATACTTAGTTGTGCCAGGTGTTTTGTTTTTATTTCCTGTGCTGACTGAATAGAATAATAGAATCATTTGAGTTGGAAGTGACCTTAAAGATCCTCTAGTTCCAGCCTAATGTAAGCATCTTCACAGGCTGCTGTTGGGTGGTTCTCCTCTTCTGTTGTGTTTTTTTCCTTTACTAAAATGAAAATCTTTACTTCCCTGCTTCCCTGGCTTGAGTCCTTCATTGTAATGATTCTACTGCAGTTCTTATACAGAACTGGTGTTTTTCAATCCTCTTATGTTGTGCCTGGGAGCAAATGGTTCCTTGACAGTGCTGCAGTCTGAGGGCACTGTGCTGACTGCAGTCTGGCACTGCTGGTTCTCATGGCTGGTTTGTTACTGTGAGTGGCACAATACTTATCCTCCTTTCCTCTTACCCATGTTACACGTTTTCTGTATTAATTTTTAATTCCAAAAATCAGAATTACTAAGATAAATACAAAGTAATTTAAAATCTAATAGTAATAGAAGCCTTTTCTTGTTTCCTCACCTGTAACATTTACGTGTTGTTTGCAGGAGTTTGAGAAAAGGAAATTGCTGTAAGAGAAGACACTTTGGAATACTGTCTCCAACACACCAGTGCAGCACCTGGCCTCCGCTTATCTTTTGTCTGCTAATCTTCAGTTGCCCAAATGACTGACACTGGTCTACGAATTTGACTTGGAAGCCATAAAATTCCTGGCTAAACCTATTTTGACGTCTCCTTGGTTCAGACTTGACCACCTCATTGTAAATCAGTGCAAATTAATAAATCTACTACTAAATCCGATTCATCTTTCGAATTCGTGAAGCAGAGCCATTTCATCAATCATCATAAACAAAATAATCTTTTGTAACTTAAGCACTGCCCATTTTTAAGGTAAAGTTGCTTAGAGAGATGCTTTTAAGGATCAAGACACTGACTTTATGCACATATCACACTCCGCTTTATTTTTTTTTTAAAAAAAAACAATCTTGCTTGTTTGTTCCTGGCAGGTGTTTGTTTGAACAATAGGCCAAAGTTTCCGTCCATTAACCCAAAGCTGCTGGATCTGAAGGGGTTGATTGTTGATCCACGTAGCTGGATATGCCTGAAGTCCAAAAATCTTTTCAAGGCTGATGAGCTGTGCACAGTGTAGACCTCTACTGGCAAGGAATTCTGCTTGTTGTATGGAGAGATGGAATTTTTAGTCACAGAAATAAATGTTTTCCCATGCGAGTATATATGCAAAATTGTCTATAACTATGGAAATGATTTGGTCTGTAGCTTCCATTACCTTCATTTCTGCTTCATCTTAATAGGATTGCATTGCTTGTGTGCTCTGAAATCCTAATAACAATGGGACATAATGCAAGAGAATTATTATTCTCTGGAAAAGAATGTAATAAGGTAACTTTCTTGTTAACCACTCCCGGCATTGTAATGGAAAGCGCCCCCCTTTTTTTTCTTTTTGTTTTTTTTTTTTTCTTTTTACTTTGGAAATAACCCAAGCACTGTGCCTGTAAATGAATGTTAAAAGTTTTAACAGGGTGAACTAAACTTAAGATTGCTTTCTTTATAGAGAAGTCTGAAAATTCATGTAACCTGGCACTCATCTACAGTTAACCTAGTGTTCCATAAAGGTGCTGTTATGAAAACACGTGTCGTTATTTGTTTAAAACTGTTCTTAGATTTCCTACTCAAATGCCTGTGGAATTTCTTTTGCTAAGGCAAGCAGTGAGCAGGTAGCTCAATGCTGACTCTTATAGTTCCTAGAGCTAGGCCCTGATGAAATGCATTAAAGGACAGGTCCTATCTCTGCTGCACTGAACATGTATTAATAGCCTTCATATATGGTCAGGCATCAGTCAGATGATATAGACCTCAGGACATGGAGACCAGATGCTGTATTATTTACCTTGGTATGATTTACTGAAATGAACCTGACATCCTGTCACTAGATGACTGAAAGCAGTGTTGAGTGGTAAATCATTCACTAAAGCCTGTGACAACAGATAGGAATTTTCTTACTAGATCTGCTCGGTTTTCTGCTGGTGCCTGATTTAGTGTGGAGCAAAAAGATTGAATAGTGCCCTTTGACTACCAAAATACCCAGACTGAGACATGTTAGAGCTGTTAAGAGTGCAATTCTTCACCAGTCAATGTCAGGATATTGCAGCCCGTCCTCCTATGAGCCTGCTAATCAAAGTAACTCACAGTGGTGGGCTTCTCCATACCATGTTTTTTGGGATGGGTAATGCTTCTTCGTGATCTGCATGAATTTCATCATTGCCACCAGTGTTCTAGCAGATGACCTTCCAGGAGAATTGAGTGTGTAGGAAGCTTCCTGCTAGGGATTGTTCCATGGATGCTCCTGTAGAGGCACTAGCTATTTTAGAAGACAGCAATAAACTGCCACTGTCCCCTGAGAAAGCATTTCCTTGTATCTTGAAATTTGAGGAGGGGTTTAAAAATGTGACCTTGGCTCTAATGTTTAGAGCACTCACCTGGTGCTGAACCTCAGCAGATGCTGGTTCTCTTCAAGCCTGTACTAGCCTGGAATGGAGCATCCCCTCAGGATGGGGTGGAAACCTGAACTTGTCTGATAGAAAATTTTAGTTTTTTCCCAGTTTTCTACTGCTGCCTAAAAATGTGAACTTGACAGATACCATCCAAGCCTCTTACATTGCTAGTGACAAAGTCTTTTTGGAAAACATGTTCATATCTGTTTAATACCATATGGACTTGTGAATAAATATTTCAAGTAATCTGATTTTGAAATTTTTTGTTTGGTTGGGGTTTGTGTATTTTTTTTTAAAGCAAATTTCTGTTGAGCCTTAAAACTTTTGCCACTTTATAACCTAGTAAGTAGGCTGTATGTGCAAGAGAAACAGAATGTTACTGTTTTAAGTTTTATGAAATAGTCTTTTCTGTGATCTAGACTTGCAAATGGTGTCTGTCCATAAATCACTTCTGCTTTTTAGGAATAAGCTCTAGATGTTCATTTTGAGTTCTAGATGTTCATTTTGGTTGCAGGAATTCATTGCCATGCTGATTTCTTGAACAGAGAGAAGATAATGTAGATCCTGGGCAATATTTGTCTTTGAATAATACTTAGTACTCTCACTAGTAGGTCCTCCTTAAGTTTGGTGATGCAAATAATTTCTTTTAGGCTGATCGTATGTAATGAATATTTTGCCTTCTGTGTTATTTGATTCATGCCTGATTTTTTTTTTTTTCTTTTTCTTCTCTGTTTATGCTGTTTTCTAGGAGGAATGTTTTGTTATGTAATATTTTGGGGGAAGACAGTGGTAAGTTACTCTGTACCTTTGTACTTAGTGATGCTCTGACATGAGATTCTAGCAAGGTGATTTCTTTAAAATACACTTTATTGATGCTCACCACTGAAAACAAAAATACTGATGCTAGTTAATTTGGTCAGAGAAGGTCTCCTTTGTGCACTGGTGGTGGAGGGGGCAGGAGAGGCTGCTGAAAGATGGCCAGTTTTATACCCAGTTTCAACGTGTTCTTAAGTGATTATCAAGATGATTAGTGGTGGAATTTCTCAATAGCTATCATAGTTCCTGACATTCACTGCAGTTCTTCCAGCCTGACCCAATTTTTGGATGTGCTGTTTTATCTTCTTTCTTATTTGCTTCCTTTTGTGGTGGATTGACATTATTATTATTACCTATTAAGGTGATCTTGGTAGTTTTAGTTGAACCCGAAGATGGAACTTATTTCTTAACAGATCAAACTATAGATTTCAAGCTTTAGGGTGAGGAGAGAATCACTCACTAATGGGTCTCATTGGTGGCAAGCAGATTAGAGGCTGCACTCTGAGGCTGAGGGCTGCTAATTATGTATACTGAAAGTACCTACAAAGTCCTGTTGCCCTTTAGCCTGGGGCAGTGACTGACCTCAGCTCAGATTTTGGCACAGGTCCCTGGCAGGTCTACTGATTGGATCCTCTGGTGGCAACCAAATGAGGGGTGGGAGCAGAGCAACCTGGACCTGAAAATGCAAGGATCTGAGTCCTGAGAGACATAATAGTGGTTTCAAGAGGACCTCAGGGACTGGCTTCTGTGCTGGTGGCTTCTAAGCAACAGCTAACTTGTGATACCCAAAGAATAAGCTCTTAACTGTGGTGAAACTGGAATTGAGGATTGCCTGCAGTAATGTAATCATTTGCTCACTTTGCCATCAGCCTTTTCCCACTGCCTGTCACTGGTCAGAATTAGATTAAAGCTTTTTGTAAGAGGAGGTATGTGGGAGGCTGATAATCTGGGCTGAAGCCTGCTGGTGATTTCTGAAGGCATCAATAGGAGGAATTCTGCTGCTGTGGACACCTGGCAGGTAGCAGATTAGAATCATAGAATTGTTAGGGTTGAAGGGACCTTAAAGATCATCTGGTTCCAACTCACTTGCCACAGGCAGGGACACCTCCTACTAGAGCAGGATGTTCAGAGCCCCATCCAGCCTGGTCTTAAAAGCCTCCAAGGATCGGGCCTCCACCACCTTTCCGGGCAACCTGTTCCAGTGTCTCACCCTCATTCACGGTGTTTTACACAGCAGGTTGTTCCTCCTGGAGTGTCTGTACAGGGCTGTAGGTGCTGAGGCAGCCCCTGGCTTCATGGTGAGGAGAAAAAGCTGGTGAAGAAGGAAGAGTCCACGTTTGACATTTTCCATGGAAATTGTTAACACCAAAACAAACAAAGTCTTGGATATCAATTTGCAGTACCCCAGTAGCACTTAAATGCAGTTTATGCTATGTATCTTTGGCCATGTTGTTTAAATAATTGGTTCTGAATTATTTAATGATGGCTTAAACTGTATTTCTGTCAGAGATAGAACCTGGCACTGGGTGGTACGTTGGTCTCCTGTGGTTAAGGCACATGAGTTGCTATAGGCAGCAGCACATATGGGAATTGCTGTTTAGCTTGTGAAACCTTTGCTCTGTGCAACCTGCAGAACTGAGGGCAGCTCGCAGAGGGTTGGTTGAGGTGGGTGGCAGTGAAAGCCTGCTAAGGTAATTCACAATTAAAAGCAAGTAATACTGTATTCTGAATTTATAGCAATGACCTGTCTGCGTATATTCCTCCTTTCTTGCCTGATCTGCATAACGAATCATGGGAGCCCTGGGACTGAACATTTTACAGAGGTGTTTAGTAAAAATTAAAAAATTTTTAAATTTTAAAATTAAAACCTGATGGGTATCATTTTTAGGGAGAGGTTACTTCAGTCTGTCCCATTTCCTTGTGCCTGTAAGAATATGGTTTAGTTTGAATTGACCTGGAATCAAAGTTTAGACTTCTGGAAAATTTCTTGGATTCAGAAATGCTGATACATTTTCAATTTTCAAAAGGAAATTGTCACCTTGTTCCATTTGAATTTGAGATGCAAACAGGCTTTTCCCCTAGATTTGGAAATCTGAGAGTTTTGCTCCAGTTAAAAAAACCTCAGGAAGCTTTCTCAGAAGTGCACCAGGTTTGTCTTTCTGTTTTTCTTTTTTGATGGTTCCAGCCTAGACTTTTCTGCCCCATGATGTCTTCAGCCTGTGATTTGTCAGAGCTGCTGAGCATCCATAGCTTACTAGCAGGACTGTCTCAGACATTGCCACTCAAAGCACACAAACCTTCTCATTAAAAATGGACTCCTTCCACAACAGTTTTGCCATCTCAAAAAAGAGATCGCTCTCTTTACCACATACATTCATAAAACTGGTAGGGAAAAAAAGTTTTTCTGTCCTATAATCACTGAACCACACAAGAGCTGTGTTTGTGCTGGGAGTAGGTGCAGTAGCCTATAATGATGGCTGTGCTGTGCAGATACATAATCAAGGGTCTCTTAAAACCTGTTTGCTGTGCTGTCTTTTACAGCAACAAAATTTATAGTTTCCAGCACATCCCATCTTTCAAGATAGTTGCTTTAAAAAAAACCCAACAAACTAACAATAAAACAACAAACCTGGTCCAAAAAGTTACTTCTTTTCATTTGTGCTTTTGCTCTCTAGGTGGCAGGTTTTGACACTAAAAGATGTTTTCAGTTCCTGCTCTGAACTCAGGGGCTCAAAATGTGCCAGAGAAATAAAAGATGAAAACAAAACATTACTATTTTATTCTTTCTGGATGATATATTGATTTATGTTCATATCTTTTTATCTGAGTTGCAGAGAGGGGATAAAGAACCCAGCTGGTTTTCTTCCTGATGTTCTCAGTATGCCAGTGATGTTGAAATTTCTTCTTGTTTTTCATGCTGGTATGAGTAATGTTGTCTGAACTATGTGGCTTTGGCAGTCAAATGGGACCTGCCTTGCAGAAATACTTATCTTCATTTTTTAAATGGACAAGAAATGGCTTAGACTGTTCTTCAAGGGCTTAACAGTTTGTTTGTTTGTTTTCGTTTTTGTTTTGCTTTTATTCAGTTGCCCAAGACAAGAGGGCAGAAGAGACGGAGAAGATGTAGAGCTGTTAGGACGGAGAGAAAAGAATTGTCAGGCCTAAAAGGCATATTTTTTTTTTATATTTACAACAGGGAAAAGAAAACCACCACAAAGCCAGACCTAATCAGTGTGTAATAACCGTGCCCTAAGAAATGGTCACTAACTGCTGACTCCCTAGAGAGAAGGAGGAGATTGGGATCCTTGGGAGTGTGGAAGGTGCTTTTATTTTATATCCACCAGGCTGTATGCTGAAGGTGCTCAGAGCAATAGGTGAGCAGTGACATTAGGGATGGGACCAATCGCCCTTCTCTGAGTTCAAGCTGTAGAATCATAGACTCATAGAATACCAGGTTGGAAGGGACCTCAAGGATCATCTGGTCCAACCGTTGCTGGCAAAAGCGTGGTCTAGGTGTGATGGCCCAGCACTTTGTCCAGAGGAATCTTAAGTGTCCAATATTGCAGACTCCACCAGTTCTCTGGGGAGGTTATTCCAATAGCTGATCCTACAGTGTAAAATTTTCCTTTGTAGGGTGAGACCAATTTGGTTCAGGGTCATTCTTTGCATGGAAGAGGCTGCAAGGGGTCTTGTGGGCTAGGAGCTGTGTTTGAAAACAGCAGCTGAGTATGGGGAGAGGGGTGTGCATGCACCTGCATAGAAAGGATTCACAGCCTGAAGGACTGTCTGTCTTGCTCAAGGTCCTCCTCTCCTTTGTCATTCTCCTTTCAGATTTTAAGTCCTACCATTAACTATATCTCTAGCTGCCAGGAGGAGAACCAATAGGCAGGAGGTTTAGTCTCCAATCATTTCAGTCATTTAACAGAATGCATTTTATTTATCTTTCTGTAGGCAACTGTTAGGTTTGTTCAAGACAGGCACTAAACTTTTTTTTCTTTGCTGCAGTATAGATGAACTGTGAGTAAATCCAGCCAAAGCTTCATGGATACCAACCTAGATTCTGATGGAATTTCAGGCAAGGTCTATATCCATCTCCCAAAATATAGATGCATGGCAGGATTGAGTGCTTGAGGAAAGCATATGAAAAACAAGGCAAGAACAGAAAAACTTATGAATTGGTCACGTAGATGTGTTTGACTGTTGATCTCTACTGATTATAACAGAAACTGAGACACGCAAGGCACCTATGTGGAGACAGCTACACCAGCAGGATGAGGTTGGCTCTATCTGGAGCTGTGGTCCTCCACCCCTTGGGCAAATATTGACTTACTCAAAGGCACATTGAAAGTTTCTGCCAGGCCAGACAACAAGCCAGCTCTCCTGAAGCCCAGTCCCATGTATCAAAAGTCACTTAAGTTTGCCTTCCAAGTTCAAATTTATACCACTTTACCCAGTATGTGCTGTGTCACCCTTATTTCTGATGCATTGAAACACAGCAGCAAATCTATTTTTCAATTTGTCCTGTTTATGGTACAGCCCATTTCTGTTGCAAAACCACTGTTATTAGTTTATTTAATGTGTCTCTTATAAATCATTTGAGAACACTCAGATCTGATTCTTGTACAGGGAACAAAAATATACAGCATTAATCCACTCTTTCTTGCAATGATTCTAGCAATGATGGAAAACAATATAATTAGAAACCATTCTTTCAGCTTGGAAAATGTAATTGGATTGTGAATTTTATAGCAGCAGCCTTCAAAAAATAAACAAGAATTAGTCAACTGTAGAAAATATGCTCAGTTAATTTCCAGCAGGGGTGGTGGTTTTTTTTTTTTGGTTTGGTTTGGTTTGGTTTGGTTTGGTTTGGTTTGGTTTGGTTTGGTTTGGTTTGGTTTTTTTTGGTTTTTTGTTTTTGTTTTTTTCTCCTACTGGCAAATAAAGGATCCTTAGAGGCTGGAGACTGGGATTATTTATTTATTTGATTTCCTCTAGGGAAACCTGGTGGTGTGCCAGTCTCTCAGCCTGAGGCATGCACCTGTGGTCCTCTTTGCTTTCCACCTTGCAGTTTGTTTGGAGCATATCTGGATGTATTAGTGCTCCTGGGGATCAGATTTACTTTGAGCTTTGGTGGAGAAGCCAGTGTACATTAAATGAAGGTGATATGGCAATGTGTAAAGGTGAAAGAAGGAACCCCAGTCCCTCATGAAAGGGGGGGTGATGGAGATCTCCAGAGACAGAAAAGACAGCAGAATGGTGGAGGGGTAGGAGAGTTGTCTCATTTACCACTCACCTATTTAACACAGTTTAAGTTGAAACACGAGGAGTAAAAAAAAAAACCAAACTGTGACAAGGTATTTATTAACTCTGCTTCAGATACTCGAAGTGTGAGGCACTTAGAGGACTGGGTACAAAACAGGCTTCTCATCCAGTGGGAGCTTCCTTATAATCCTGCCAGCCCAGGACTGAAGGTGGTGGCTGGATCTACAAAGCGATGTAGGTATCTCAGGGCATCTCCTGCACAATTTTTTTTGTCTCAGCAGCCTGTGACCATTGGTGTTCTTCCTTAAGGCACTTCAGGAACATCACCCTCATCTCCTTAACCTCAGCATTTCCAGAGGGAAAGCTGTTTCCATCTATCTCCAGACAACTAAATACCACATTGTAAACTTACACAGTAAGGTCCCTGTTGGAATTTTTTGTCAGACAGTGAAAAGTGAAGGTTGGTAAACACTGCATATTCATAGGGAGACTTTGTTACCTTTGCTTTACCGTTAAAATAAACCTAGTAACAACACAGTCCGTTGAAAATGCTCATCTCCATAAATTTGAGATCCCTCTGTTCTCCCCCAGCCCATGAGGTTTCTCAGTCTTCCTCCCTCCATCACTGTCCCACAGACAGCTCTGGAGCCCCTCTCCTGACAGCTTTATGGCTGATGGTTGAAGAACGATCTGTTACTTCTTGCAAATTATTTTCTAGATTGCCACAAAAATATACATCACTGTGTCATGGGATGGCAACTATATTAAATCTGGTTAGATCTTTAGGGTGGGTTGCTGTCATAAATAAGCCTCTGCCTGCCTTGTTGTGGCGGAAATGCAATCGATAGTTGTTACAATGGTTTATATAGTTAAAAACACTTCCTTCTGCAAAACAAATTTTTAATACTTCTCTAATTCATTAACGTTCTGTCTATTGCTTTGAAAGAAATCAAGTGCATTACCCTCTTGGAAATCTGCATTGTCACTTCAATAATGCATCAGTATGAACATTTAGAAGTTTTTAAAAAGGGGAATTATTTCAGCATGATAAAAAAAGAAGAATGAGAACAGCTCAGCTGAAAAGATTGCGTTGTCAGTTCTGATTTAATGTGTGAATAATGCTAGCAGGATGGGGAGAACATCTTCTGGATAGATTGTTTTTATGCTGTTAAGAGTCTGTGTGCTGGGATTTACAGCTTGAAACTTTTTTTTTATCCCCCCACCCCTGAGTATAGTTTTAATGAACTGGAGTTTGTTTCATTTCTCTTGACTAGGAGGATCACTTGACTGTCAGTCATGCAGAAGCTTGAAGATAGTTTGGATTAAAAGAAATCATCCTAAAGTTTGGACAAATGCTGTACTGCCATCTCTCATGTTTTTATTGTGTATCTTGTAATTTAATTCTGCTTCTTAAATGCCCAGCTCCAGGAGGCAAAGTGTCCCTATGAGGTTGCCAGCTTGTTGCAATGACTGCATCTTCACTGGGAGTGGCAGTCTAGTAGCTCCTACCCAGGGTTGTGGAGAAAAGCTTGAAAACCTGACTTGCCTGCAACCTAAGACCTTAGAAACTGAAATCAGGAGAACTACATTCCATCCTCTGGAGATGCGTGTAACCATAAACTCCTTTTGAAGGATTCCTTTTTTGAAGTTATAAGCAAAGAAACAAGTTTTTAAAGGGTTAAAGAGCTGGAGATATGAGGACCCTTCTAACCTTTGCAGCAGTTTCCCCTCTTTGAAACCATGAATCATCCTGGCCGAAGTTCCCGGAGAGGATCTGAATATAGAAGAAATGGAAAGGTCGTTTTCCTGACCAAACATCTTCATTAGATGGGAATCATCTACCTCAGGTCTGGGTGTTTCCATGAGATGGTTTCCATGTGGTTCATAGGAGGAGAGTGGAGAGCTGAACTTTGCTGCTTTCTAACCTGCTTCTGTGCCTGCACTGTAGCAGGGGAAAGCCAAAGCCCCCTCCTGTCCTTCTGCACAAAGGAGCAGTGCAAGTTTAAAAGCTTTTCTCCTGGCCCAGTAATTCCCCCACATCAATCTTTCGTAAAGAGGATGCTGAGCTGGAAATTTTCTGGGGAAGGAAAGCTGATGTAGGGCAGGCTCTTCTTGGCCATGAGCCCCATATGAAAAGCACACCCAAGTTTCTGTCTCCTTTCAGGCTTATAAAACACCCTCCTCCCGTGTGGCTGCAGAAATGCCAACACTATGTACCCTGAGAGCTTGGATTTGTGGAGATGCTGCAAACACCATGCAGTCTGGACTCATTCCACCGAGAGCATTGTTTGACTGAGCTAAATGAACCCAGGTGATTAAAGAGTGGTGAGGTTAGCAGCTTGTTGGCATTTGATTTGTGACTATATTTAGCCTGCTCACTTATTTGTTTTATGTGTCTCTCTTTCTGATTAGAGAAGTGAATTCCAGCCTTAGGATTTGAAAATTATGTTCTTCACAGATGCAGCTCTAAAAAACAGCTAATAAATGCCAGTTAGCCCAAACAGCAGAAGGTCGCTCAAAGGCAGAAGGCTACACAATCTGGTGACTCATTTGAGCCATCAATGACCTTTGGTTCACCTACTGTTTGCATCAAACCATTCCTACTCTCTTTCTTACAGCCTAGCAAAGTCCTCCCATAAAAAATACTAAAGAAGCAGACTTAGATTTGAACAGGTACATTCACAGATGGGACAGCTTAAATCCCTTAAATCCTGCTTGTTAGGAATAAGGAGATTTATAATGTGGTTATTTATGATTTACCTAGTACTTGATTCCCCCCCAAGAGTCTGAAAACTCTTTAGAAACATGAGAAACTAACAAATGATTCCTTACAGAGGACTTTAGGAGACACTAAGATGGAGCGGAGGCAAAGAGAGATCTAATGGTGCAAACAGTTGCCATAGGAAGGAAAGGGAATCGTTTTGCTCAGCTCCAGCATCAAGCACCTAAATCCAGTTTTTGCCAAATGTTGGAGAGAGATTCAGCTTCCCATGTGGAGGTACCAAGTAGCCAAAACTTCCGTATGAGGCTTGTGAATATGATACATATATTTATTCAATGGGAAAAACATTGGAAGTGTTTTCATATTCCTCCTGAGCCTGTGACATAAAGGGTATGTCATGTCATGTCACTTTTCAGCACCAAGAGATTGAAGAAGTTATTCTATTGTGGGTCAGTCTTGCAGCCCTTTCAGTTTGATGTGAACTCCAAATCCAGACTTAATTGCAGGTTGTGAATGTGGGGTTGGAGAGGAAAAGGCATTTCTCTGGGGTCCTAAATCATAGCTGGGGCGTCCTTTTTCCTTTTGTAGTTAATAAGCACCTGGGTCTGCAAAAGGATTACACTGCCTCTTTCCTACACTGGTATCCTCTCAAGTGGTTAAGATCTTAAGGTATTCAATTTCTGAAGGTGTTTGTAATGCTTCTGCAATTATGAGCAAAGTGATAATTGCAAAGAAGTGTTTGCTGCAGATTACTAGCTGGAAAGATTTGGCCCATGTGTTCAGGAGGTCACTTAGTTGCATGATGGTTCTTCCTGGCTTTCAACACCTATGCACCTGTTAACTCATTTCTGTTCTTCAGACTTTTATATATCATCCCAGGGCTCCCTCCTGATGTGTGCTTTGCTTTGTTTGAGCCCGCAAAGTATGTGAAATTGCGGTCTGGATTTGTAACATGGGTAACTGTTCTTGGAGAGCTTTAACAAAAATCTACTAACGCTTCATCCCAGAGAAACTCAGGCGAAGTACACAACCCAGATGGTAGGAGGTGAATGGCTGCAGGATCATAGGGATAATACAAGTTGGGAAGGGACCTCAGGAGGCCTCTGGCTCAGTCTCCTGCTCAAAGCAGGTTCAGCTATGCAGTCACTGCAGCAAACCCAGGCTGGCAGCAGTGTTTGTTTCAGAAAGTTGTTATTTGAAGTGTAGCTGCTTTGCTCTGCTCTGTAATCCTGCACTTCAGATTCCTGAGTCTGTAGCACCCCCAGTAGAGTTTAGGTATTTTAAGCTGTTTATTTATATGGACACTTGAATTGTCTCTTTTGGTAGAGCCTGATTGTTCTTCAGCACTCATTGCCTGGTCTAGAAGTGGAGTGACTCATCTTCAAGCTGTCAAAAGAAAAGACAAAAAATTCTACTATTCTTGCCCATCACAGTTCAGTTGAAACTCGTGCTTCTGCTCCTTAGTCAGCTTTACTCCCTAGACCCATCCTCTTGGAAGGTGGCATGTCCGGTGAATTTCTTGGCTTTTCTTTCATTTGATTAACTCCCCACCTTGGGAAGATCTACATGCAATCATAAAAGGCTTGTCCTTGTAAATGTCCTTGTACATGGTTTGGTGAGTCCTTATCATGCTCAGAAGGAGATGACATTAAACTGAAGACCTGTAGAGAATGTCAGATGGAATAGCTGCAGGAAAGAAGAATGGCTTGTCTCAAGGTGGCCAGAAGAGTTTGCTTTGGAACAGCAAGTATTTGAGAGAGGATATGGTGTTTGAGAGCTGTTATCTAGGGAAAAGCTTTCAAAATACTGGTCCAGAGCATGATCAGCCTGCTCATGCAGAGCACAAAACCTCCAGAATCATTGGTGCAGCAACAACTCACAGTGTTTTCCATTCCAAGTGTGAGGATGGAGGCGAGTTGTTGTCTGTGAGAAGACCCCTGATCTTCACTGCGGGCTACTGATCCAAGTTGTTTGGAGATCAATAACATGAATGGAAAAGGAAGCAAAAGGCTTCTGAAGTGAAAATAGTGACGCAAGGACTGGTGGGTAGAGGCTGGACAGGGGTATAGTGAAACTGGAGTTATGAAGAAATCATTCATGTTCTGTCTCTCTCTACAGTGAGAAATGAGGGGTAAGAAGCCAAAACAGTGTGATGTAGAAGGTAGCGTGAAACATATCTTGGTGGCCTTGAAGGGTCCTTCACTCCTACACTCTGCCTTCCTGGGACCCATTCATCACCTTTGCTGTTGCAAACCATTTCAGCATTTTCTGTAAACAACCTGGCATGTTTGGGGCATAGTTATAATTCTGAGTGGTGAAATAAAGGAGTCAGGGAGACAAAGGAGATAGTGCAGCAGAAGTTCCTTTTTATTCTCTTTTTTTTTGGTTATCTTTTTCTTTTTTTATCTCTTTTTTTTTTTTTTTTTTTTTTTTTTTTTTTTTTTTTTTCCTTTCTTTGATGTGCTCCTGGCAGTCCCTGCACAAGATTAATCATCTGAATGGGAGAAGTGCCACTTTGTGGTAATTGTGAAGGATTACAGCCACGATCATTGTGAAAGAGCTGAGGTGTTAAATTTAAAAATGCTGCATTTGCAGAGCTGGGTGCCGATCTCCTGGGCTCCCTGCTCCAGAAAGAGCTGTTCCCTCTGCCCACACAGAGCGATGGGCTTTAAAAGAGCAGTCACTGTGTAGGGGAGAAGTGTCAGTCATTATTTTTGACAGCCATGTGAAAAACCTCGGGTTGGTGGTCAACAAAGGGCCCCGAAGCATTATATAGATTATATTAAGAGCAGTTTTGCAGTTATCACAGGTAGTGCTGTGTCGAGACCCATACGATGAGGCCAGTGTAACTCTGATCACCTTGTTGGAGAAAGCACAGGGTAGCAGTAGGAAGAGCTCAGCGAAGGGAAATGAAAATAATCAGCCCTACAAAAAAAACCTTTGCTGAAAGAAATGAACGCAAGATGATGCTGTAAAAGGTGAGTCTATCCCTCAGGTTTCTTAGTCATACCAGGACTTTCCTAATGAAACACATTTTAAGGTGATGAAAGCAATCACCTCTGAACATATATACAAGTACCTGGAAAAACTTCAGACAGAAGATTGTTTTGAGAAAAGCACAGTGAATGAAAGGGTCTGGTACTTTTAAAAACAACAAAATATCAGTGGTTTCTCTGACCTGAAAATATAAGTAGGGAAGCAATTTTTCAAATGCATAGTTATCATGTGGAAAGGGGACAGCAGGAGGGATGGTAGAAATGCCTGGGTTGGGGACTGCTGGAGTGGGAGTCAGCTGCAAAAGTGGACACAGTGGAAACCTCCTCTTTGAGGTGGGAAAGATTTTAGTGAGACCAAGAACATTTTTAACAGGCTAGGAGCCAGTGGTAGTTTTAACACACCATTATTTTAAATTCAACTGAACTACCTCCAGCTGAGGCCTGCCCCAGAGGCAGATGAACCTTTGCTCCTCAGCTTCTAAGTTAGCAGCTTTGGTCTGTCCTGGAAAGAAATTTTCCTTCTATGAGCAACAGTGTGCGAATGCCAACTGTGAAGGCTGGCTACCTTCATCCTTTATGCTATTAGGGCTGTGTATTAGATGATTGCTTGGCTCTGATTTGGCCTCCCCTGTAGAGCAGTTACTCCCCTGACTGCATGGACACTGATGTAGCTTAGCTCAGATTTTGCTCACACAGAGCTGAGGTCCTCAGACAGGAGTGGTAGGTGGCTTAGGAAAGGCTGACATTGCCCACTGTAAGACTAATTTTTGTTCTTAAGTATCAAAAAACTGGTTATGGACAGTCCAGGAAGAAAATAAAAAATATTCCTGACTGCTTACCCTAGCGCATATACTTTGCTCCTACCTGGATCCTTGCTTTCTACTTGGAACAACAGGATACCAGGCTGGTGGATGGAACTTCATGTGGAAACCATCCCTATCTGACATCCAGTCTGCTCTGAGCCAAATACTTTGTAGAATATAATGTCCTGACTTGGCAAGTTTACCCTATGCATGGATCAATATATCTATAAGGTCTGTTTGCTTTTGAGACTCCTTGCATGATGTCTTCTGCACCTGGCCATTCAGCCTCTGAAGAAAGCTCAGTGGGAAGGGAGGTGCAAAGTAGTTTCATAAACTGGATTATTTTCTCTCATTCTGAAGCTCTGGAGCTTTTGACGAACTTCATAAGAACAGTTCCTTATACAACTTCATCCGAGGCTTTTTCCACCCATGTAGTTTGCTCTCTCTTTTTCATTTAAGATTTCCTTGTATTTTCATTCCCTTAGTCCCATTTCATCTTTCTTCCAGTGCTCTGCCACGTGCAGTCATCTTGCTGGCACGGTAAGTTTTTAATTTTTCACTGAGAAATTACTCATTTATTATAGTAGGGGTTCCAGCTCTTCACCAACTGCTTACAGATGCCCTTTGAATTGAGCTTTGAATAGGCTTCATGAATAGTAACACAAAAATAACCCAGTGATGTGATTTGACTTCAGCTCTTGGAAACCCATAAATCATCTTAAGTACCATCAGTTAAAAAAGTCCACTGTGGAGAAGATCATGCATTTGCCAAGCCCAAAATAGGCTCTGTGTAACCTGTTTACAAGACTTTTAAATCCAGGCAAGTGAGAAAAGTAGGTCATATTGGTCACGTATAGAGACTTGGATATGACATCCATTGCTTTGAGAGCTCGGAGACATCCATATCAACACCATGAAGATGTCACAGTCCAGATGGTTCATGCCCAGTAGGGAATGTCACAGCTCAGAGGCAGAGGGTGTTGATGGATACCAGGCAGTCTGGGTTCAGGCTGCAGACAACTCACGCAGCATGCAGCAGGGTCACTGCAGGCTTACAGAAGAAGCAAATGTCTAGAGCACCATATGGCAGGATGAACAGCTTGGCTTCTAGATCTCTTCTCCATTTCAGGAGAGGGGTGCAGGTGGATGGAGAATGATAGTGGTGGTTGGCCAGCCAGCCCCAGTAGGGTAACCAAGCAGGGAGCAATGAGGTGCTGCCTCTTTGGACTGAATCACAGGGGACCAAGAGGAAGAGAGACCGAACAGTCTTGGATTTGCCTCTTGTCCATGACCTTGCTGAAACCTAATGGACAGAGTGGGAAATGTTCAGCAGGCGTGTGGAGGCCCATGAGGATGGGAAGATGAAGGGAATAAATGTGCAACACAGCTCTGTGCTTGTACATGCTGATTATTTGTAAGCAACACGATAGTCTCACTGGGCACATCCTCATGAATCCATTGCAGTCAATTTTTTCTCTTCTTCTTCTATCCAGTTACTCATTAATCTGCCAGACAACAAACCAGTGCTAGTATTTTATGGGGTTTTTAATGTGGTTTTTTTGTTTGTTTGTTTGTTTTGTTTTGTTTTTTTTTCATTGATTTGCCTTTCTGTTTCGCTCTTTTCAACCACCTAGTTTGGGTTTGGTGGTTTTTGTTTGTTTTGTTTTTTGGTTTGTTTGTTTTTTTTTTTTTTGAGGGGGGGAAGAAGGGCAAATGCTTCTTTTCATGAGAACTGTCTGTTTATAGCTCTCTTTTTGTGAGTGACAGAGTGTAGAACATCTGTAATTCCAGTAGTACCTTTCAGGCTGGAAGAGTCCATTGTTAGTGTAAGCTAACAGTGGACTAACCAGTGCTATATTATTAGTTAGCTGGTTAGTGGACTAACCAGCTAACTAACCAGTGCTATATAGCAAGGTGTGCCAGATTGCTCTTAGTCCTCTCTGATGACTTCATCTGAAACACATATGAAATTGGTGGTGATGTTGAATATAGCTCAGAGAAGTGGATGGGGAGGGGAATTTCATGCCTTGACCAGCTGTGGAGTGCTGTTAGGAGGACTCAGGAGGAGCATGTAGCTCAGAAGTGAAGACCCCTTTTCCTCTCTGTTAGTGGAGATGTGGAATCACAGCCCAAGCAGGACATGCATCTCAATAGGTAGTTTTAGTCTCAAATGGTTCACCTGTGCAGTCTTTCAGCTGTACCTGAAGCAGATCCTGAAGGAGCTCTGATGTCCTGCTGAGCTAATTTAAGAGTCAGAGCGCCGCACAGTTAGTCTATCACTCAGTAACATCTCCTAGATATCCTCTATGTCATCTAGGAGCTCCCCTCTGAAATGCTATGTTGGCCCTGCAGGGACAGAGGTTAAAGAAGGAAGAATGCTCTCTGAAATTAAAGTTTGGCTTTTTTTTTCCTCTGACAGTTAAAGGTATTTCCCCCTCCGCCTTGTGTTCATTGTCTGTTCTGCTAGTGAGGAATGCTATAAATAGCAGATCAGTGTCTCACCCATAAGAAAACTGTGGGTGACCCCACATTGCTCTGGAGCTGGTTGCTATTGCTTTGGCAACATCTCTGAATGCTGAATATGGTCTGGCACTCCTGAAGCTTGTTGCTGCAAAACTTGATCTTTTTGGCCCTAAAGTGCTTATTCTTAGAAAGTTTACGGGCTGCATTTGTGTGAAATAGGACAGTAAAATTTGCTAGGCAAACTAGGCTTGAACCATCATCACTGAGGATTCAGGGATCACTTATAGTCCTTTCCTTCATGGCCTAGTGAACACAGCAGTGTTTGATGGAGACTGGATAAATTATGATGAATACAGATCTACAATAATGCGCTGGTTGCATCTCTGCCAATGTCGTTGATCAAATTTGATTCAGCATTTTGATGTTTCGACTAAACTGATATCCTGAAATATTGTGTCTGCTAATTGTGGCTTAAATGCTTGAACTCAGTGGAAACCTGGCAGCTGACTGTGATTAATTGTCATATTTTAGTACTGTTGATGCTATGGACCATAAAGTTTGTTTCAGCAAAGGGAAAGTTAAACATATTAAAAGGCGGGAATGGTAAAATTGTCTGGGCAGAACACCAACCTTGGGACTGGCATTTTTTTTCCCCTTGCTTTGCTGCTGAGTAACTATAATAAATTTCCTGGGTCTTTCTTTTCCTACTTCATCTATACCCAACTCAGGAAGGGGACTGTCTCTTTTAACCCATCTATATGGTGCCTTGAGAAATGGGGTTGTAAATACTGCAGTGTGTGTGTCTGTGCTCCTGTAGTAGAAGTAACTCAGTCTGCCCTCAAAGATGTCTAAAATATGAGTGTATCTTAGAGCACATGCCAACTGAGGTGAGAGAAAATCCAGCTGAGGAAGGTCATAGATGAGACTGGGAGAGATAAGTTTTATTTCCACAGTGACCTGAGAGATAAGCAAGATGATGAGAGTGGTGCAACTGGTTGCTGTCTGAAGCACTAGTGGAGAAAGGACTCACACTGGCACAGTGGGTCCTGTCTTGGGCAGTCACACCTTTCTCATCTGCTGTAGTGGTGACCCGTGGTTTTCTTGTATATGAAAACATAGAGAAACATGTTTCATAGTGATCTTGGTGCAGTCTTTCAGGGAACAGGCACACTGCCCTTGACTTCTGCTCCCTGATCTCTTATTTTGGTTGCCCAGTCTGTCTCTGCTGGCAGCCAGCCAATAATCAGAGCCCATTCCTTCTGCTTCCTCATGTATTAAGCTTAAATTCACTTCTACTCCTTTCAAAACATGTTTTTCTTGCCAGTGAGACTACCCACTCCAGATGTTTTCTCCCCTGTGCTGCTGCAGCTTCCTGCTCCATCAGAGAGGTGGATCAGGTTAAGCAGAACCCCATTTCCATGGTGTCTTTAGGGAAACAAGGGACTTACCTGCTTCTTTTGTTAAGAGGAGAACATTTGACAATGTAAATGTCTTACTGATTTTGGGACTGTCTGTGGACTCCAGACCTCTTCTCTTTTCATAATGTTTTAAAAGAGATTATTTCTATCCAATATCACTTCATGTGTTTGTGTAGCCATAAAAAGAAGAGGGACAAGTATGGGAGATGGCTTGATCCCTGTTAATGTTCTGGGCCATGTTATTTAACAGTGCTGAGCAGGGTGATTAAAGGTACTGACCTTGTCCCACTAGAGAGTTAGGGCAAATTCTGTAGAAACTGTAATTAGTGAATAGGCTTCAGTATTGACAAGAAATTGACTGAAGGCTCAATGACAGTTTATAGTGGAAAGTGAGGCCCTCTATGAGGAAGGTGTTGTTGCAAACTAGCACATTCACTTTAAATGCTTCCATTTCTGGTGCTGGTGGGTGGTGGAGAAGGTGTAGGAGAGAGCATGGGCAACCTTGCACAGGT
>JANHFX010020977.1:0-38165 GCA_027560015.1 Chloroceryle amazona | reverse complement strand
CTCTGTGTCTTAAAGCAGATGATTCAAAACATTACTGCTTGTCTGTCCAACCCATCCCCTTGGCAGAGGAACAGAGAACTGTGGAACGATACCTTCTGAAACCACCCCAGATGGCTACCTGATACATCTGAGCTCTTTGTTCACAGTCATCCCCTGCCCTGAAAAAAAAACCTCAGCAGTCGCTTGTTTCTCCAGCTCAACAGGCATCTGAAACACATTAGGTCTCCCTCCCCCTAACTCTGTGTGACCTTGGCAGTGCCTTTGATGTTCCTTTCACATTTGTTCCTCTTCCAAAGGATGAAGGGGGTTTTGTTTGTGGGTTGTTCTGGCAGCTGCCCCGACTCTAGAATCAGTGTTTTGCTCACTGCCTGGCCAAGCTGCCATCCATCAGTGTGTGGCTTACAAGGCTGTGTGTGGGAACTGAAGGAAGAAAGAACAGGAGGAGACAGCTGAAGGCAAGATAAGGATGTGAGGTTGAGTAGGAAGGGAAGCTTGTAGGAAACCACAGCGCTTTGATAATGAATCAGCATCCAATAAACTACAGGTGATCTAGTGCTACTGTGGCCAGCAGATCTACCTTGGTGCAGAACTGAGCTGGTCTTTCCTTCTGATCTATTTGTGAGACACCTGTCCATGAGTCTTTGAAGGGTTTCTCTTCAGATCTCGTAAGTTCTTGACTTCTGTGCTGAGACTTGGTGGCCGTGAGATGCCCAGGTCTCTCCTTGGTCTTTTCAACATTGTTCCTTCTAGCACTGCTCTTTGGATAGCGCTCATCCCTCAGCCCAGAGACCTGCTCTGCCACAGAATCACAGAATTACTGAGGCTGGAAAAGACCACTGAGATCAACAAGTCCAGCCTATGACCACACTTGCTAGACCATGGCACTAAGTACCACATCCAGTTTTTCCTTAAACACCTCCAGGGATGGCGACACTACCACCTCCCTGGGCAGTCCATTCCAGTCCACTTCTGTGAGGAAGTGCTTCATAATACCCAATCTAAACTTCCCCTGGCACAGCTTCAGGACATGCCCTCTCGTCCTGTCCCTAGTTGCCTGGGAGAAGAGCCTGACCCCCACCTGACTACAGCCTCCCTTCAGGTAGTTGTAGAGAGTGATAAGGTCCCCCCATGATGGGAAGGAAATAATAATCTGATTTTCGAGATCCAGGCAGGTTCAAAAATAGTGGTAGAAGGAAAGGAGGGAATACGTGGAAAAATGTCTCTGGAATTAATCCTCCAATTGAAATTCAATTACTGAATTCAGAAAAAAATACATCCTGGAAGCTGAAGTGCAAATGACTTATGATTTACCTTTCAATCACTCTCAGGTGTGTACTTTGCTCCAAATTGCTTTGCTGGGGTGGATTTAGCAGCAAAAAGGCAGCCATGGCCCCTCCTCTGGAGTCTGCTCAGATGGCTGAATAGCAGAATCAGTCAGCAGTGACTCTCAGCTCACCTGTAAGGAAAAGCAGCAGCACCTGAATTATAGGGACTTAAAGAAGCACTTGAGTAATCACACTCTGGGACTGAATTAAAGGGTTTCATAGGGAGGGGGAAGGCTGGGAAGAGTTTTCAACCTTCTGGGATTCTCACCAGGGTAAATGGTTGCAATAGTTTGAGTTTTTTCTTAAACGGGAGGTTGTTAGAGGTCCAGCCATTGCTATAGCAGGCTTATTCACTGGACCTTTTCAGGGCAGTCTGCTGAGAACTTGCATCTTGTTCCTCCCTTTACAGATGGATTTTCTAGCACAGGATCCTGCCTGTGGCTCAGATGCCTGAGGGTGGCAGAGCTGGCACAGGTAAATCTGAATTTCTTCTCATATAATTCAACCATGAGACACAAAAAATATATCAGCAGTGAATCTAAGCAGCCTCATTTATGTTGTGGCTTCTCCCCGGGTTAACTGGGCTGATGACTTTCTTTATGGTACCATCTTAGACCTACGCATGTATCTGGCTGTTGTGATCTAGCAGAGCTGACCTGATTCAGCCCCTCTGCCTCTAAAACAAGCACTTTTATGTTGTCTGAATCTCCTTCCAGTTCCTGCCCACAACACATCATTCTGCTCACTGGCAACCTTGTACAGTTAAGGACCAAAAGGAAACAAAAACCTATCTAGCAAAGACAAATAAATGAACAACACACATGAAAACGGCTTGCCTTGAAACTTAAATTGCTTGTTAACTTTCTTCTAGTTTTGGCAGAGAAACAGATTATTTCCTGTACCCCAGCCTTAGGAGGTTGGCTGCTCTTCAGTATCTGACTAGGGCTTCAGTGTTGGGAATTTTATTGTCTTCAGCACCTGCAAAGGCAAAGCTAATAATTAACTAAAGTTTCAAGGTAGAGTTTGATGCTGTTAGGTTTGTAAATTGAATTTTTAGCCTGTTTCCTAAGGAAACAAATCTTGCTAGCTGTGTGCATGTGTCTTGCCATTAAATTTATCTTAAAAATTGACTGGGAGACATAAGAAGTGGTTGTATACAGATGATAACTTATTTCTAGTTTCCAAAAGGGAAGGAAAACAGTGACATGAAGAGTTCTTTGAATATCCTCAGGCAAATCCACACAGAGGCACACCACCCAAGTGCTCCAAGAGCCCTCCTTGGGCATCTGCCCAAGAACCTTCACCCTGATCTTGCACCATGTTCTGCTGTATTTCAAGCCTTTTTCTGAGTCATTTCAACTGAGGGCTGAATACTGTTGGTCCTTATCGTGGCAAACATCTCATGTCTCCTGGGGGGAGAATAGATCATCCTCCTTCAAGTTCGTTGCATCTAAGCCCTGGCCTCCGCTATGTCTAGGGCCAAAAATCTTCGGCAGCATGTTAGGAAGATTTTGGGTGATCCAGGTTCTCTCCAGAAGATAAACTGGATTACCTGGGGAAGTCCTTTCCAGGGCTTTTCTGTAGGTTTCCTCAGTTCCAATTTCCTCTACATGATGCTGCTGTTCCTCAGAGAAGCTCAGGTGCCTCCAGTGAATATTGAGAGATAAGATCTGCTTGAAAACTCTCCTCCTGCTTCTGTAGCTCATAATTTCTCATCAGTGTATTGGGTTTTATACCTGCTGAGTAATTAAAAGATTTTTTTTTTCCTGCTTTGTTGCATTCATGAAGCAATTTTATCTTGTAAGAGGAAGAGCTTGTAAGAGGAAGAGCTTGTCTCGTTCTCTTGTAAGAGAACGAGACTATAACCAATTAGACACCAACTTGCAATCTTTCCTACCTCTTGCAGCAACAACAAAAAATACTCATAAAACCATCAATGTTACACTAAAAAGAAATCAATTCCTTCAAGTAGTACACACCAGACACTTGGTTCATCATGAACTTTGCAGATTTTGTTCACATTGTCTACAAGGTGTAGGGCTATTATGCAGAAATTAGGAAAAAATAGTTGGGTGGAATGAAAGCTGATTGTGGAAGAAAATAGCTCACAAACTATTCTGTGCAGGGCCACAGAAAGAGTAGATGTGCAGTTGCTTTTTTTCTTGTGAATCATGATCCTGATCCAACAAGGACTTTATGTGTGTACCTGGCTTTGCAAACAGAATGAATTTCCACTGCCTGTGCTTTTAAAGCACTTTTGCCTTCAAGGGGACTTTGCCCAGAGCATAAAGTTAATCACATGTCACTAAGCTTTGCAAAAATAGGTCTAACTAACGGTGGCTGCAATAGCCAAGAGGAATTGAAATTGGAGAGAGAATATCTCTGAATGTCTGCAGCTGAAATCCCCCCTCATTCATCTCCATCTTTTGGGTCAGCTCTTCTGTGCTTCTGGAGAAACTTTTGAGGATTGGTAGAAGTATATATCTCACCTTCTGGCACAGCTGTCCAATCCAGCAAGAGTTATCTTTCTCCTTCCAGTAAAGAGATGTCAGTAAAATACTTTGTTGGGAATTGGTTCTGGGGCTGTGGTGGGAGGTAAAGCAGTACAAAAGAAGGTCATTAAGTTTTTATGGGTCTGAAAAAACCCAGAAACATCTTCTAAAGAACTGTTTAATGGACTGAACCAAGCAAGTTCCCTCAGTCTCTTTGTATGATCCATACCAGTGCAGTTGAGAGCAATGGCTGTAGAGGGACTTAGCAATCAAAAGCTGTTGATACCTTGATTTCACTCTCTGTATTACCAATAGGAGCCTTGAAGGTAGACCGGTGGGCTAGTCTCAGCTTTGGGCTTTCTTTTCTTCACAGTCCTACCAAAGGCTTGGGGATGGTTTCTGAGAGGCAGGAGGATTTGGTGCCATTTGGTTTAGTGGCAGCATTAGGAAAGGTGAAAAAAACAATCCCAGCAATTAATTTCCACAAAAATATTAATTTGCTTACAGCTGCTCTGGCATAATCATTTTTAGGTGAGAGGAGGCTGAAAGCTCTGCAGGTCCTAACAGAGAGGAGATGTGCAAGTGAACTCAGATAGGATTCAAATATGCCTTTTAAGTAAATCCAGTTAATCATGAACAGACAAGCCACCACTTCCTTTAGATTGCAGTAATTAATAAATCGCATCCTTTGAGTTTAATGCCAGGATTAACACCAGGTCTCTCCTAGAGAGCTCAGATGCAGGACTCTTGACGCTGCATTGTCATTAGCGTGTGCGAGCAGCAGAGGGCAGTGTGCCACACAGAAAAAGCTTCCACCAGGGTAGCAGAAGCTGCTTTTGAGAGTGGGTTTTTTATAAACCAGATTGATAGCAAGCATTTAAATTGAGAGCAGGTTTAGCTCCTCCTTGCCACGTTCTGTGTGTGGCAGGGCTTGCTGTGTGCAAGCATTAGCTGCCGTGTTGTTTAAAGATGATTTAATAGCTATATTTGTTTAGGTGCAGAAGGATGTTTGTCCGTGATTAGTGGCTCAAAACTTCTGCACTGCACCGAGGTGCAATGCTGTTCTTGTCGTTTAATTTCCAGGTGTCCAGGCAAAGCACATGCTATCAGACCAAGGTTTTCCAGGGTCCTGCCTCCTGTGCATCTCAGCTGTGTCCCCCTTCATCCTGGGGAGAGATCTGAATATGCCCCATCCTACAATTACCATCTCTACAATTACCTGAAAGGAGGTTGTAGTGAGGTGGGTGTTGGTGTCTTCTCCCATGTAACTAGTGAAAGGACAAGAGATAATGGACTTAAGTTATGCCAGGGTAGGTTTAGGTTTGATATTAGGAAAACATTCTGTACTGAGAGAAGTGAGGCATTGGAACAAGCTGCCCAGTGAGATGCTGGAGTTGCCATCCCTGGAAATGTTTAAAAAAGCACGTAGACATGGCACTTCAGGTCATGGTTTAGCTGTTGTGAAAATGTTAGGTAGATGGTTGGACTTGATGATCTTGGAGGTCTTTTCCAACCTTAACGATTCTGTGATTCTGTGATCCTCCTCTCATACTTACTACATTAATTACCCCAGAAGGGTGCCACAGCCCACCTGGGGGGTCCCCTTACTGGGTCATCAAGGGCTGGGCTGTAGAGATCACCGAAAAGTGCAGCTGTTTCTCAGGGTAAAAGTAGCTTTAAACAGATCAGTCATGGGGGAGTTCAGAAAACATGTCCAGTTGGATATAGTCTGGGTTAAATACTGTGAGGACTATCAATGTACGCTCCTCTTCCCTCCTTACATCTATGCTGAGATGACTTGTTCTGGCAGTACAGGGCAAATCTGTACCTTCCCAAACTGCTTTTGTTTTTTCAAGAGTAGTTGAAGAATTAAAGAGGTGTAGAAGCCTCCTTTGTGCTGCTACTTCACCTATATACTTTTCATGGCTCAGGATAAATAGTAGCAGTTCCAGGGGGGAACATCTCACCTTGTCATCTCAATGGTTCTGGAAAAGAGGGCTCTAAACACCTCATCAACGATTAGAAAATTTCTCTGCCTTTCTTATGCCTCAAGAGAATGAACTTTGGTAACTGGTCCTGAGGGCAGCTGTTAGCCAACAGCTGTGCTGTTTGAGATAATACATGTATATTTGCACATTAATATTTACAGATCTTCTTAAATCTGAGAATTCTACTTTTGCCTTTTTTTTTTTTTTGAAAGGAAGTCCTTGTATAACAAACACTAAATGGACTGAAAAAATATAGGAAAGAGCACAGGGAACTTAAGGATGCTGGAGAGACCCTTCATCACCTGCTTTCTCCCTTTGATTGATGCAGGCAAACATCTCACTTCCACCCTTAACACAACAGTGCATCACACTAAATATCACACTGGCAGAGGTCCTTAGGCTGGATGGTCTTTCTTGAATCTCCTTTTGGATGAGTGAGGTCAATGAACAAACTATTTTTGACCTTTCTGATTACTTTGCTTTCAGGTTGTGCTGACCTATCACCAACTGTGTCTCTTAATGAAGGTGTCAGTAGGTAACTGCACCTCCATTTATCAGGACCATAAATTCCTGTACAAAGCGAGCAAGCTCCATCTGGTAGGCACCTAAAATGTAACCCAATGTCTTCATGTTTGGTCTACAGTGATTTCAACTGGGAACAGCTAGGGGAGAGGTTTGTGCTTTTGTACTCTAAGTGGCATTTACAGCACTTTCCTGGAGACTGAAGGAGCCTCTGGACTCCTTTTGGACTGTCCGTTTGCTATTTCCACTACCAGATCATTTTACAAGTGGGTTTATTTCCCACAGAGCTGTGTCAGTGGACAGAAAAGTCTCATGTGAATGAGACCAGGTGCTGTGCTTTGTACCGATGCTTGTTGACATTACTTAGCTACTCTAAGTATTGCCATCAAGAGCTACCTATGTATATCCAGCTGGGGAGTTTGGGATGAATGTACAGGACAAAAGAGGGCCAAGATTGTTGTATCAGTTAAAAATGATTATATTTTTTTGCCACTCTGGGGGAAAAAAAATCTTATATTTGAATAATTCTCTCATCTTCATATTCTTTGGTAACCAGAAAGAATATAGGTTTCTGAAGAAAATACAATTTCAAACTGGAAACATTTCAGGGGAAAAAAAAAAAATCTTGGAAATTACCTCAGACACACTTTGAATTTGGACAAACTGGCATTTTGCAACAATGTGTTTAAATTGAAAATCTTTGCCAAATTGTTCTGGTGGTTGTAATATTCTTAGAAGTAGCCAAAAGGAAAATGAAGTCAAAAAGGTAAGCAATGCTAAGGCAGCTGTGTAGGGTGGATTGTACTAGGACTGGGATACTTTATGGACAACTGGCTGTGCCTGGATGGACTGTGCTCAGTTAAAACCATGGTCCTCTCTGCTGCTGACTTCTCCTATGACAAATTCAAAGCAACCTGATCTTTTTGACTCTATAAGGTGAATTTGTTGCTCCTGTTCCCTAATGAACTTCCTGAACACCTGCCAAGATGCTCATAACAAGAAATGTTATGAAAGCCATTTCCTAAATGGTTTGGGGTTTGGTTTGGTCCTTATGGCCCTGGATAAGTTAAAGACTTTTGATCTGCTTAATCACAGTTATTTGTTTTATGGTCTGAGGCCTTTGGGTCTTGAAGCAGTTATTCATTCATTTCTTGTGCTAAAATGCTACTTTCTGTCCTTAATCATCATCTTGCTGATAAAAGTGATTTATACCTTTGCTTTTTCCTGTTCAGAGTGGGATATGACAGCTACAGTCTCTCAGGCATACTGCACCCTTCATCGAGCAAACCATTAATTCTAGCACAGCAAAGGTGTCTACCTAACTGGTTTGGAGGTCCTGAGACACATGTATCTCCCTTTAGATAAATGAAGTCAATTAAATCTCCCATTAAGATCTTCTAGCTTCCACAGATGGTCTTTCTTTTTCTCATATGATAATCATATTAAAATTGCATGCAGGGCCATTTGTACATCTTAACATTAGCATCCGCTGCTCCAAATCAGCTGGGGGAAGAGGGAATTGTCACAGTTTTCATCAGCCTCTTTTGCTGTCATTGTAATCCTTCCAAAGGGAGCCGCTGCAGCCCGAGTCATTATCAGCTAAAATGTGTTTGCATGAGCAGGTGAAAAAAATAAAATGGCTAAACCAAGACTTTCCTGGGAGTCCATTATAAAATGGAAACATGTTTTCTGATAAATTATTTCGGAAGAAATGAACAGGTCCAGGGGATGCTGTGCCCAGCTGGCTCTTCTCTGATTCTGTTGAGCCAATACTTTCAGCAATTGAGAAAAGCAAATTTGAGCCTTAAAGCACTCTGCTGCACTGGGATTTGGGACTGGTCGGTGCTGAGTGCTCTCTATTTCCACTTGTAATGATGAAAGCAATGATGGTATGGGTGAACACTAACATTATTTTGGAAGGGGCCTTGTGGGTCAAGTTGCCTGTAATCAAAACCAGCACCTCATACCCTCCTTTCAGACAGTATGAAGCTCTGTCTTAATGAGTTGGTTTTTCTCTCTTCTTTAAGCTCCATCTGGGACTCGATTTGATGGAACATGTTTCTAATTGCCAACTTAAATATATTAATGGCCAATTTTACACCAATTTTTCTTTTTGTCAATGTTTTCCTTCAACTTCAGAGTAATTTTCTCTGTCTCGGTACAAACCAAGACAAAGCAGATCCCCTCAGCTATCTCTTTGCCAGGCAGGGCAACCCTCAACCTTCTTTCAGAAAAAGGGATCTCTATCTTGGTCTCAGAGGAGTTTATACCATTTTTCCAATTTCAGCCTCACCTTCTTGTAAAAAGGTAATCATAAATTAATTCCTTTGTACAACGGCTTCATTTTATCTTTACCTCTGCCTGGAAATATATAGTATTTCCCACCTTAGATTAGGAGAATGGAATACTGTTCTTACAGAAGAGTGTACAGATGGATCTTGGGGTAGGATACAGCTCATCTAACTTCAGCTGTGTAGTAGCTATGCATTCAATCTCAGTTTTTTTCTGGTTAGTAAAGGAAGATGGACATCTCTGAAGAACAGCAGAAGACACCTACATTCAATGGAGTATGAACAAATGAAGTTCATTGCCTATTTTATTGGCCATGAGAAACTTTGTTGACCACTTTTGCCTTGGTGTGTAGCCTTTAGATAGCTAAAGAAAGAGAGATGAAATTTTGGAATGGTTGTCAGACACAAGCTACCGAGTACTTGGGCTGGGCGTGGCTCTTCCTGCTGCCACCCTTCTTGATGATACCAGCCACATGATAGCATCCTTGTGCATGCAAGGTCATCCATGAACTACTGAACCTGGTAGTCTGGGAAGAGGTAGAACAAATTCAACTCCGACTTGCACCCCCAGTTCTCAGTGATTTCAGCAGATTGGCATGAGAGACCAGAATAACCTTCAAAGACCTGGTGTGTATGTGGCCTCCATGGAGGTTAGTGTGTAACAGTGGGATAAGTATGAAAATATTCCATCTGTGGCACTTTGTGCACATCTCCCAAACAACCAGCAGGGCCTGCATGTTGCTAATGGCTTTCTAGAAGACCAATGCCCTGGATTTACAGCCTAAGGACAGAATCTTCATCAAATTTTAATGAAGAATTCACTTTAATTCTAATTTATTTTATTTTACAACATTTACAGACAGTGAGCTTTACTGCTTTAATGAAATATTTATTATAGACCTGTCAAGTCTGCTATAAAAAGAACATGGATTATTTTTTCTGTGCATGACAAGGGGATTTCATTAATATTTTGTAATCACCTGCTGATAGTTTATGTCACAGCTTTTGAAGTAACTAAACCAGAGGCTATTCCATTTACTCTGGCCCTTTTGCAGCAAGAAGGGTCACACATTAAGAATGCTTTAGTATCAGCCTCCACTTGTCTTTATGATGGTGGGGATGAAGGAACTGAATACTCAGTAACTGTTGTTTGTGAAATACCAGTAAAAGTATAGGACCAGAAACAAGAAACTCAGATCTTATAGTATTCCACTGTAGCCCTGGGCAAATTGTTTCACAGATCTGACTCACTTTCCTCATTTGTGAATGGAGAGTATTTGGTGAAATCTAATACCCTGGTGAGGCCATATCTGGAGTACTGTGTCCAGTTCTGGGCTCCCCAGATCAAGAGAGACAGGGAACTACTGCAGAGAGTTTATTAGAGGGCTACAAAGATGATGAGGGGACTGAAGCATCTCTGTGATGAGGAAAGGCTGAGAGACCTGGGGCTGTTTAGCCTGGAGAAGACTGAGAGGGGATCTGATCAATGCTTATAAATATTTAAATGGTACGTGTCAAGAGTATGGGGCCAGACTCTTTGCAGTGACGCCCAGTGATAGGGCAAGGGCCAACAGACACAAACTGGAACACGGGAAGTTCCACCTAAACATAAGGAAATACTTCTTTACTTTGAGGGTGCTAGAGCACTGGACCAGGCTGCTCAGAGAGGCTGTGGAGTCTCCTTCTCTGAAAACTTTTAAAACCTGCCTGGACCTGTTCCTGTGCAACCTGTTCTGGGTGACCCTGCTTTGGCAGAGGGGGTCGGAAGTGATTATCTCCAGATGTCCCTTCCAAATCCTACCGTTCTGGGATTCTGTGAAATAACAAGGCATGACTGTGCAGCAGTTTGGAACAGAAAATGAAGAGGGTTTGAGAAGACTGATCTGGGAAAATTGTGCACTTGGAAATGATATTCATAAACACCTCTCAGGCTGACAGGTAACGGGAAATAGCTGAGTTCTGTCTGAGCCCATATATATCTCCTTGACTTTGGTGTCTATCTGCAGTTGGTGGTTAACTGTTTCTCTGAAGGACAAAAAAACCCTGTCCTCTGCTGGACAAAACTGTGTCTTCCATCTAGGCTTTTAATTTTGTTTTTAAAGCATAGAAAACTGCCTTTTTTTTTCTTTTTTTTTTTCTTTAAAAAGGCAACAGGTGACAGTGATGTCTGCCTATTGAATGAGAATCTAATAAGACTATTTGGCCCAGAAGCAACATTTTGGTTTGTGGTCATTTTCTCTTCAGCCTCAGGGGTTTAAAATTGCATTGTTTTGCTTCCCAAGGTCTTGGAGCTGTATCCTATTGAAGAGTACCACTGTGTGACCATGTGTGCAAGAGTCCAATGCATGGACCGCAGACGGAGGGCAAATGACTTTCTACCCCAGTGCCTAAGTCCTGGGTTGAGTGAACGGTGACAGAACTGTGGTTTCCTTGCTCCAGCTGTGCTTTTTGTCTAGCAGCAGTCTGCCACAGAGCATGGCAACAGCCCAGAAAGTTGAGTCCAATGTACATGTCCTGACAGAAGGAGTTTGAACCACCCTACCACATGGTTGCAGTGTAACATTGTCACTTGAGCCCTGATGTATCAGAGGAGATGGGCTGGTAAATTCCCACATTGGCCAGGTCTTTCTTCTTCATATCCTGGCATCTGGACCTGATGCACAGCCAGCACATGCAGTAGAGATCACTGTGAGACTTTCTGTCAGCTTCAGATGCTCTTCAGAGGGAGTCTGTTAAGACAAACAGTCTCTGACCTGACTAACAGCGTAAGGTCTGGAAGATGTCTCAAGTCAATCCATGAACTGTAGATTTGAAGCCACCCTTCACAGCAACCCCACAGAAGGGTGACTTGAATGCAGCCCATGGCTCTTTTTCTGCCTTTGATCCACACAAGTTAAAAATCTCAGAAATGGCTTTTGATTTGAGACTTGGAGCTGAAGGATCAATTCAAGTTAGGGGTAAACGTTGCAGTACAATTGACTGGGCTCTTGGGTGCTCATAAAATGCTGCTACTGTGATGACAAATAGTAATAATGTCAGCCATCATCATTATGACTTTTGGTGGAAAGATTTAATGGATAGACTTGAAAAACTTACGTGTAAATAAACTTGATGTAGTTTCATAAATACTGAAGTTCTGCCTTCCCTAGGAAAAGTGCCCAGTGTCAGTTTGGCTATTAGCATTAAAATGGGCTTCTAAGGTGAGGATAACCTTCTTCAGTTGTCAGAGTGGATCTCATGTGGTTTGCACACATGGTTTCTCATCTGCTAAATTTATAGTGAGTCTGCCCAGGCAGTGCTGTATTGTTCTGGGTTCCTTCTCTCTGCACTGTGCCTTACTGCTGTGTGTATCCTGTTACATGCTGGGTATGCCAGGCTAATGCTGTAAATTACACCATTGTGTAATTGTTCATAAAAGGCCCATCAAGCCACATATCCCTTCAAATGACACCAGAATGCCTGCTCAAGTGGCACATAAGTCAATGATGAATGTCAGATGCAAAATAAATCTTAGTGAATAGAAAAAAAATAAATTATTGGTACTTACAGTCTTACCTCCAGACCTTATTGTTTTCATGTCTTATTTCCAGAGCACGAAGAGGACAATTACCAGTGCTTTCATGTGTTTATAGACTGACAGTTATTATCCACTGCTTATAGTGCTGCACCACTCATCTTGGTTAATGTTTTTCAACTGAAAATTAGGAAAAAATAACCAATAATAATAAAAACATTATGCAAAGTAAACTAGCACTCTCTTTTGCCTATTAAGGGGATAGGAAAGGGTGGTGGTAGGTGGCACCATCCTCATGTTCCCTCATTACTGCTAGGAAGGGACCTCCCAGGGGTCCCATTAATGTTCTCTTAGACACCCCAGGCCTCTCCTGATTCTGGAAGAAGTGTGGGTATAATGGATACAGCGAGTTTATTGTTGTGGACCAAACTGCAGTGATCAGGAACAGGGTTGGTTTCTTCACTGTGAGGGTGGTGACACACTGGAACAGTTTGCTCAGAGAAGTTCTGGTTGCCCACTCTATGGAAGTGCTCAAGGCCACGTTAGAAAGAGCTTTGAGCAACCTGCTCTTAGTGGGAGGTGTTTCTGCCCATGGCAGGGAGGGTTAGGTGATCTTTAAGGTCCTTTCCAACCCAATGTATTTCTGTGATTCCAAGTAACCAACCCACTCCTAGTTCCTTTTTATTTATTGGTTACAATTTTGCTGTGCTCATACCAGAAGTTGTTATTTCTGATATGTAGACAATCTCATCTTTACACAGTTCTGCTGATACGGTTCCTCAGGTACTGCTGCTGGCCTTGCCAGTCTTGGCTTGCAAAAAGGTCCCTGGTACACCTGTCCTGTTACCTGTATAATTTGTCCATTTCTCACAGTGCTATCTATAATTTTATTGGTTTCTTGTATTGCTGTTTAATATATTGAGCATTTTCTTGTGTCATACCTAGTAGTTTACATGTCCTGTTTTCAGTTGTCCAGACCTCAGCCAGAGATTTGTCATCTGTCTGCATCCCCAGCACTCTCAGGAAGGACCCACTGGGCAAAGATGTGGTAGGAATGGAGAAAATATTACATTGCTCCATTTATTTCAATACTGATTAATCTAGTCTCTTTAGTCTTTCTCTATTACAAAAGTTAACTCTTCTGGCTTATATTTTATAAAAATTTAGCCTTTGGGGGTTGAAAAGCCTTTTTGATCTCTTCAAGGAGATCATATGCAGAAAGTGTAGGCACATCTCTACCAGTCCTTCTCACAGACATGGCTGCTTCCCTGTTCAGGATCAAATATCTCTAACACGTCCTTTGTCTTACTTCTGGAGACTATTTATAGTTTATATGTCACTGCTCACTCATATATCTCCCTGGAAAACACTTGTGACAGGAGCAGCTTGTCTTAAATTCTTCTAAGAGAAGCTGTTCTGTTGGAAAGCGTGTCTGCATTTGGAAGTATCCATCCAACAGAGTGTGGTCAGGTTACTTGCCTTTCATTGCTGTCTAGGATAATACTTTGCATCTCAGCCTTACTAATTCTCAAATGAGACTAAGCAATTCTTTAGAAGAATGCTCAGCTTGATCTAACAGCACTTTATTCTGTAGCAACATGTCCACTGTTTTAGATGTGAAAAAAGAGGAGGAATTGCACCTAGTAATTCTTTACTGGCTACTTACTTTGGCAGAAGTACAAATATTTAAAATAAGGAACTGTTGGTTCATTACTTGCATATCTTATTCAGCTCTTGTTTAGGGCTGAAAAATTATCTGGAGAAAGGAAGGAAGCAATATCTTGCAAAATTTCAGTTATGTTTTCTTTCTTCTTATTCAATACAAATGGCTCTGTGACCTTCCTAGGGGCTGCTTGCCTAAATCAGGAACACTCTTCCATGTGTGATGTACACAGGGAGGAAGCCTTTTAGCAAAAAGACTCCACCCAATCCAAACTCAAAGCAACCAAAAACCCCAAAAGGTATTTTGGCTGTTGAGTTCAGTGAGAGCAGACCAGGAGGGAAAACTACAACTCTACAGATCTTCCTATATCAAAAATAAATAAGAAAAGGAAAGGGAATTCCCCAAATCACAGTGGAATTACGTATTAATTCTGTGAACTGAGGTTACCCCATACATTGGGCTTCAGCAGAAGGATAGCACAGTAACGGATGGATAAGTGCCAAATGGTGGCTCCCTGTAGGTAGGAGCTCTTACAGCCAGCCTATGGAAAGAAATAATGCTTGGGTATCTATAAGTGCACCTGGAAAGCATCCATCATCATTACTTATATTGTGCAGGCTCATTAACATTCAGTCCACAGAAGCTAATGGCTAAAAAAATCAATGTTGCTTGGTGAGGAGAGTGGAAAAAAGGTGTTTTCTTTTCCTTCATGCTGTTTGGAAGAGAGCTGTTTCTACCTTGAAACATTGTCCAGAGGGGTGAAAAAATAAATAGAGGGAAAAAAGGCAAAGAGAGGAAAAGAAGTCAATTCCTACTGTAAGCTGTGAGCAGCAGGCTTTGAAACGCTGTTCTGATCTGTTTTACCACCTAGAAATGAAAAAAAAAAGTGGAAGAAGCTTTCTTTAACCTTTCGGTTTGGCAATAAATTAGTATTGTAGACTAGCTGGGTCAGTTCTACTCACCTAAAATACGTCCCAGATGGTAGCAGAGATTTAAAAGTCCCAGCAATGGGATGTATTTTCTAGATAAACAGATCTCTTTTTTTGTCTTTTCCTTTCCCAAGCTACTTTGGCAACTGTTACCCATATAGTTTCACATATTCCTTGGAGCACAGCAGCACTAGAAGGTACCTTCTGGATCTGGAAGTCAACAGTTTCCAGAGCTGAATGATACGTACAATAAACAAAGTGAGGAAAGTGACCTCCACCTCTCTTCAGGTTTTAAAGCCAAAGCTATAAAATATCTGGGATCTGTTTAAACTGAGATTTCCTTGTGGAAAAGCAGAGCTACTTACTGGGGACTGAGCTGCCTCAGGCACAGATTACAAGGGTGCCACAAAGGTGTGAAGCATGAAGGGGTTTGGACAATGCTGTGCAGCCCTGGTGATAAACCAGTGATGATGGATCAGTCTGCAATAACATCTTCTAGCATTTAATTTAGTGGAAATGTATCCTGACAGCAAGTTGCATCCTTTTCAGTGATGGGGAGAAATCAGCACTTTTGTAGAACAATCTATTGCATCTGGTTTATAACAGTGTCAATTGTCTTCTAAATTACATGCCCAGTTAAAATGTCTAACTTCTAGCTGGTTGAAAGCTGTTGAGATTATTCTGTGCCTATTTCACTTGCACTGCTTAGAAAGCCTGAAAGAGGCAAAAAATTGCAAATTATTTTTGCTAATTCAGGGAGTAGAAAGAGATGTAGATGAGAAGCTGGACATGAGCATCCAGTATGTGCTTGCAGCCCAGAAGGCAAATCTTATCTTGGGCTGCATCAAAAGCAGTGTGGTCAGCAGATCAAGAGAGGTGATTCTACTGCTCTACTCTGCTCTGATGAGACCTCACCTGGAATACTGCATCCAGCTCTGGAGCCTGTTTACAAAGGCCTGGAGTGAAAGGATGAAGGGCAATGGTTTTAAATTAGAAAAGAGTGGATTTAGATTAGAAATAAGGAGGAAGTTCTTTACCATGAGAGTGGGGGAGCACTGAACAGGTTGCCCAGGAAGGTGGTTGAGACCCCATCCCTGGAGACATTCAAGGTAGAGCTTGGCAGAGCTCTGAGCACCCTGCTCTAGTTGAGGATGTCCCTGCTCTCAGCAGGGGGGTTGGACTGGATGACCTCTAGAGGTCCCTTCCAACCCAGACATTTCTATGTTTCTATGAATAAGGATTCTCATAACTCATTAGCAGGACATACTGTCTTAGAGACACAAGGTAAGTTATAGCTCATGTAGGAACTTCAAGCTTATGTGTTACATCTTTTCAAAGTCCCCAACTTCTCTAGGAATAATTTTTCTGACACATTTTTATGAAGTAGAGCCAAAAAAAAAATAAAAATCATAGCCATAATCATGAAGGTCAGGAAAGGAAAGGAAAGCAAGGTGTGCAAAAATTATACTCACTTGATCCTCTGAGTGTATTCCAAGTAATTTGGGAGGAATTCAGTTTCAGGTATTATAAATATGCTGTGGTGAATAACACCGCAATTTAAATATTGTCAGTGTGACCTGAAGGTGGGTTCAGAAGTTATACACAGGCTGCTGAATGATAGAAAAAGAGCTGTTAAAATTCTGAAGTGTTTTCTGGATGAGTCAATGCAAGATTGAGATGGGAGGGTGTTAGAATATCTGCACACCTTTTATTTTATAGATAATGTGATTATATCCTCACTTCAGCTCACCTTTAAAAAGAACTCACATTTGCACTAAAAAGATCTTTACCCCTTTACTTCTGAGCATTGCTTAGCAAAGTATTTCACACAAGAGGTTTGTTATCTTTATTAATACTAAAATTACTTAAAACTATTACTTGCATAATTTTAAACTCTCCAGGGGTTATTAAAATATTCTCATGGCAACCGTAAAAAATGTGAAAATAAGTAAAGACTAAATTGTATTTTGTCTCAAAAATCCATTTACATGTTTAGTTTTTAATTTCTAAATAGACAGCTTTACTTCCTGAACTGCATATCCTCCTCTATGTTTGACCTTCCATATTCCAACATTAAAGGTGGGGCTGTTCTTAAAATGACCATTCCAACTCCAGACAAACAAACAAAAATGGTATTGAAAAAACTCTGCATGACCACCTAGCAATGACATCCTTTGACAGAAATGAACCTGGGCATTGAAAATCTGCTATTAAGTCTTTTCTTTCTTACTTTACTATGAAGTGTCAGAAATTATCTACTTAAGATTTAATATCATATCCTGCATGCAGCTTTCATTATTTTTATTTCTCTTTAGGTAGAAATTTCTTGTAGTACCCAGTGACTGAGGTCAGCTGAGGAAGAACTTTCCACTACTGAGGTTTATTATCTGATGGTTGAGGCTCCCACCAGAAAGGGAGGAATTATGCAGGATTTTGCAGACTTATCAGAAATCTTGTTTAAAGCCCTAGAAAATGATGTGATCTAGTAAGATGGTCACATTGCTACCCATGATTCATCCCCTATACTGTTGCTCTTAAGATTTCCCCCTCCAACACCAACACACTAGAGCAATGTGGAGTTGAAGGTGTGACTTTTTATATAATAATGATGTTGAAGGAAATTAACATAGTTCTAATTAAGGGATGAAAGGAGCAATTAATTTAGAGAGTTTTGACTTCTATGCCAGAGATGTTACCCCGGCAGACCTCCTGGATCAGGGCAGGAACATGCTCAAAGCACAATGCTACAGCATGACAATAGCATCAGTGAATATGAAAGCAAAATTAATTGAAATAATGGAAAAGCAAGAGCAATTATGTTACCATTTCATTTATTTTTCCGTGTACTCTTGAGATAGCACTTTTGTAATATCTTCTGGAATTAATAGTCTCCTCTTGCTGTACAGCTATTAAACCAAGTGCTTTCTTGTACTACTTTCCCTCCATTGAAGAGCCCAGTACTAGAAAACTTGGAGGCAACATTTCTTCTAGATTCATGCAAAGTCCAAGGTTAGGTGTCAGTTTGGTCATGATGTGGTGTTCTTCCCCTGTTAAGCTGTGACTTGAAATCAATTACAATGACAGTAGAAGAGATAAAAGTTGCTGATTCAGGCAGCCCTTTTCTGACAATTTTGCACTTAATGTTTCCTTCCCTCCCACCTCCACAGATAAAAACTGGAATCAGAGATCAAAGCTTCCTCAAGTTGTTAAGCTTCTGGCAACTGCAAAGCCAAGAGTTCAGAGACCATGTCAAAATCATTACCTGCAGTTGAATGAGAAGAATTTCTTTTTGTTCACAGTCATACAGGCAAGTCCTTTTTCTATCATTTTCATACACTTTCATAGTTAGAGGCCAGAAGGGGTGCTAAGATCATCTAATCTGACCTGCTGTGAATTGCAAGTCATTGCAGCCTACTTAGATTCTCCCAGGTGACTTTGAACTCAAACATTCATCTCCTTAGGCAACCAAACTGTTGGGATATAGAAGCAGGAGATACGGAAATAAAATTAATATCTGAGGCTCCTGCAATGGCAATGAACTAACTCTTAGTATGGGTATGACCAGGTAAGCATCTGATTCTCTGTCCCAGTGCTCCAGAGAAGGCCAAAATCCAAAAGAAAAGCTCTGAAAGTCAAGGACGGTACAACTGAGGGGAGAACTTTCTCCCAGGCATCAACCTACTAAAGCTTATCAGTGAGTTCTGATCCCTGAGCTCTGCTGGTCATGTTTGTTAGTGTCAGAAAGCCAGAAAGCCAGGATACATTTAGGTTAGCATAAAGTCAGATTGCACAAAGCTAATTTGAAGCTTTCCTTCTCCAAAGGAATCCTTTACAAACACAGTGACACCACCTTGCCTGTTAATCTTGCTGTGAGGAACATCAACCCTGTTTCTAAAATGAACTAACCTAATGTGGTCTTGCTACCAGCTCAAATTTTCATTTCCTCTCTCCAGACTCAAATCAATACATTAAGGACAAGTTTCAGTTGGGTACCCCAAAATTATACATGTTTTAGGGTATCCCACGTGTCCTGCAGCAATTGTTCCAGAAAAGTAAAAATCTCCTATAGGTCCAGGGTAGTATCTGATACCTGTGTTTGAGGTAATTAGTTGGACAACTAAATCCTGCTCTGGACTTCACGCTGTAAGACCCATATTATAGATGTATCATGTATAAATGGCAGGAGCTTTCAATTTTTCTTTCTTTATAACAACAGATAACACATCTGGTATTTGATATTCTTTTATATAACACATTAATCAGATATATAAGTGCAGGTTTAAAGGATAAAAAACTTTAACTTAAGGAACTAATAAGTCTCCATCTCAGAATTCAGACAAGACTTGCACATGAACTTGTGGGTCTAGTATAAGCCTAACAAAGGTAATGCTATACACTTAAATAGCAACACACACAAAAAAAGAAAACAAAATGGTGTTGAGCATAGAGAATTTCTAGTGGGGCTTTAATAGGAAGGAAGACTTTGATTTTCTCAGAGGGGGAGAATAATTATAAATGTGGAGATAAATAGAACAAAATGAAAACAGGGATTTATTACATAGCATTCATTGCTATATAACTTATCTTCTTTAATAGATTTTTTTAGACAATGATAACATTTTTCATGTGTCTAGACTTCAATGAGGATTTGTAACTACCACATGGGGACGCTGGGGATTAGTACAGAAATCATACAGGAGATAAGGAACTGAACAGAAGAGAAATAACAGCGTTTGGCTGAAAATGGAACTATCAAGTAGGAGGGATGTTACTACTGGAGCTCTGCAAAGACACATCTTTCCATCAAGGTTATTCAACTTTAAACTGCTGTCCATAGCATAAAAAGTGAGATGATGGGGGTGAAACTTGCTGATGACATTGAGCAAGGAGGAGGACAAGGTAACATGAGGGAGGATGTGGGTGACAGCAAAGAGAGGAGGAATGGCAGTGAAATGAAATTCAATGCTACAAAATGCAAGATCATTCACTCAGGAATACAGAGCAAAAATTCCTGCTATAGGCTTGGAAATCACTAATACAGAGGAAGGAAGACCTAGTTGTTTTTGTTGATATTAAGGATGATTATAGGACTTCAAGATAATAGTGAGAAAAGAAAATGGGTATGAGGGTGTCTCCCAGAAGGTATTTCCAGCAGTAACTGCGAATTATATAGTGCTGTAAGATCTCATTTAGAATGATAACATACCGTCTTATTCACACATATCCAAGAAGGATGAACTTAAATTGAAATAGATGATGGAGAATGTACCTTACTAAAAGGGGAGGAAAAAAAAAAAGTAATAGCTTTGCTTATTTAACCTAGAAAACTGTAATTTAAGGGGAATAAGACTATATTGACACAATGATAGAGACTTTGTAACTACATGAGGGGCTTTAACAGAAGATGTTTAATATAGCCACCTATCCTGACAGAAGTGCAAATAGCTTTGAAAGGACCATGGCTACATTTCACTTGGATGTTTGAAAAAAATTAAACTAAGGAAGATTCTAGTTCTGGTATGACTTTTTAGTAGAGATAATAGGAGTGAAAACAGTTTAATAGTCAGCCCAATGCATTTGAGGTTGTAGTGCTAGCATGCAGTTGTCTGAAATGCATGGAGACTGGACTGGTTGACTGAAGAAATTTCCCTTTATTTTATGTCCTACATTGAAAAGTATATAAATGTTTGTTTCTGATTAAACTAATTTGTGATTTGTTTGGGGTTTTTTGTTTGTTGTTTGTTTGTTTGTTTAGGTTTTTAAAATAATTTTTCATTCCACAACACATTCAGGCTAGAATTGATTTAGTCTTTTCTATTTATATTCCTGGAGTTGATGACAATTGATGTTCTTTCATTTGGGTTTCAAAGCTATGAACCACCTGATCAATTTATGCCTTGCTACAACTCACCTCAGGATACGATATATACCTGGCATCTAGTTCCTGGGTAACAGATCTTTAGGACAGCTTAATGACTGATGCAGCTGTGCAAGTGGTGATGATGAAAAGAAAATCCATATTTCAGCTTTTGCTCAAAATAGAGGACATTCAATCAGTAATTCTGAGGGAGGACAAAGGCAGAAATGTGAAAGATTCTGGCCTCTGCTCATTTTTATAGCTGTCAATAGAAGTATTTTATGTTGGCTCCTAGATTTACTCAAAGACAGGGGACAGATAGCCTGTTTGTCATTAAAAGAGCATTTTAATGCAAGCTCGACGACGTCTGAGATGTTATCATTTGGAAACACTACAAAAATGTCACTGACCTTTCTTTACAGAAGTTTGTTGATCAGAGAGAAAAAGAAGAATGAGAATGTCACACACGTCAGAACTGTGGCAAGGAAAACTGGGGAAGTCAGAGAAACACCTTTGAGGTTAATGGCCCAAATTCACCAAGCTTTATGTATGTGTCTGACTTCAAACTTGTCAATGAGACACGTGGATGTACATAAAATGAATCACCTGGCTAAGTTTTAATCTCTTTAAACCCCAAAAGGGTTAATCTCTCTAGACCCAAAAAGGATAAATACAGAAATTGTCTAGGAATAAAAGTAAAATTTACAAAACTTGCTGTTATTCAGTGACGTTATGAAATGTCAGCAGACTGTTTAGTGATCTGTCAGATCACTGGTCCCACTGACTCAGCCTGTTTTCAGGAAGCGATGGGCATGCTGATGGACAACCAAGAAAGGCAGTGACGTAGATTATTTTCATTAGTGTTTGCAAACCTGTGATTTATTAAATTCGGAAAATTAAATCCTTCTAGATTTGTAGGAAGAGGGTCAGAGAAGAACATTAGATGTCTACCTGAGATGCAATCTGCCTCAGTATGCAAGTAGGCACCAGGGAAACTCCTGCTAGGTGTGAAATTGCAGTCAAATGGTCAAATGGGGGGTTGCTTTGGGCTTGTGCAGCTAGATTTTACTCTCTGGTCATGCTTGGTTCCATGCTGCAGTGTAGAAGAGAGCTGGGAGGTGCAAATGAGAGAAAAGCCTGTATGCAGGTGCTTTGAGCAATAGAGTATAAGGAGAGGACAATGAGAAGGGAGCTAATCCAGGCAAACAGCACTAATTGAGAGTTGTGGTAAAAAAATATTCATCTGTAACCTAGTTTGAAATAGGGAGAGGTTTCTTCTGTCTTTTTGGTAACAAAATTCAGGGCAGCAGTATTCTTATATCTGGAACAAAATGGTGCTTCAGAGAGAAAATGGTGCAAACTTGGGCAGGTGCTGGAGTACAGATGAAAGAAACTGGCTTTTACCTGCTTCTTTGGGCATTTTGCTCTGAGGAGACCTGCCACCATACTTGGCCTCACAGATGTCATTAGTGGCCCCATAGTGACCAGCAGGATAAAAACAAATGAACTTGCCACCTACAACAGCAAGCCCATTGCAATTAGCATCTGTGTGGAGCCAAGAGGGGCCACAAATTGATGTTTCCCTGCTCTTCAGTGTACAGTATTCAACCACTACACCCCATGGACAGGTAATTGGACAGCGATGCCTTTTCTTTGAGCTGTTTGCTGGAGCACTGGAGGATTTTGTTAGATGATTTATCCTTTATCTATCACTCACATCATTTTGGCAGCTATCCCAGTGTAGCAGTGATGCTTTCTGCACCTATTTCTCATTTTGTTTTTTTTTTAATTTTTTTTTTTTAGGGAAAAACATTGTGAAAAACAAAGCTCATTCTGTGAAAAGGAAAGGAAGCAGGAAAATTCTTCATGTTAACAGGCAAAGGAGACAAAACTGTAAACTTTTTTAGTAAGTCCTTTCACTAGGAGGTATAGGGAGTGCTTCATCCTCCCAGGAGAAACATGTCCACAGGACAAGCCAATGGCTGCTCTCAGCCAGCGCAGCAGAGGTTTGATGGCTCTGAAAGCTTGCAGGGAAGTTCAGTCCCACGGACAATTCAAACTGCTCGGTGCTGAGGTACTTCCATTTCAGGAATCACTATGAAATGAGGCTTTATATTGCAGCATTGAAATACTCGGGGAAAATCTATTAAGGCAGAGCTAATTCAGCTGCAGGACGGGGTCAGCAGGCAGCACAGTGAGGAGAACAGGAGACTCTAATTTACACAAACCATCTACCATGAGCAAACACACCAGGGGTGACATTTAAATGGTTTCTTCACTCTAGCTGTGTTACCAAAACCAGCAGCATAAAAAAAGTAATTTGTGGATGATACTAAACTAGAGGGAGAGTCTGGTGTGACAAATGAGAAAGCAGCTACCCAGGGGACCTGGATTAATTTGAAGACAAGGTTGAAAAAACCCCATGAGGTTTGACAAAGGGAAGTGCAAAGCATTGTTCATGGTGTGGAGTAACCAGCTGGGAGCTGACTGCCTGAAGAGCAACCCCACTTGAGAGAACCTGGGGGCATCAGGGGATGCCAGGTAAAATAAGATCCAGACATGCACGCATACTGTGATGAGTCATGTTCTACATGGCCAGCAAGCAGGGGAAGTTTATTCCCCGTGGCTGGTGTTGCTGAAGCTGTACCTGGAAAACTGTATCCACGGATGGAGAGGGACATGGACAGGATTGAATGAAGGGCTACTATCCAGCCAGGGGTAGAGCAGAGGTGGTTGAGGGAGCTGGGCTTGCCTGGGCTACTTGAAGGGAGCTGCAAAGGTAAGAGAGCCAAGGTCTTTCTCAGCAAGGGCACAAAGCTCAGGCTGGGAAACTCAGGCTGGGTTTCAAGTAAAGTTTTACTAGTCAGGTGGTGCAGCCCTAGGTGCCCAGAGTTATAGTGAAATCTGTCTGAGAAGGTTTCAAAAGGCTGCTAGATGAAGCTATGGCTGAATGATCTGTGTTACTGATGGTCCTGCTTTAAGCATGCAATTGAATGGGAGATCTCCAGAGATGTCCTCTGGCTAGCATTTTCATGACATTATGAAGAAATCAGAAGTGTGATCTGCAAATTTTATCCTGTGAGTGACACCATAAAGTGTTATACTAAGGAATTTTGATATTTAAGCAATAATGCCAAGGCCCAGGGCTTTTTTTTTTTTTTTTCTGGGGATTAATGATTGACTTGGAGAGTTGATGGCTTGAAGCAAGACTGCAGGGCATTAAGACAGTTGGCTGTCACTTTCACAGAAAATGCCCAAGAGTGAGTGAGGTTGTTACTGTGGTTGGAAGGGTATATTTTAAAGGTTAGTAAGTTACTGAGTTTATTGTCATTTTTTTAAATTTCCTTTGCTGTGAAATAATTTCTGATGGAAAGGAAGAAGGATCAAAACAATTACTCAAAGGTGTCAGGAAGCAGAGCAGGGAAGTAGAAATGCCTCAAATGGTTAATACCAGAGATTGATGAAAGTGATTTTACAAGGATTTCAGGTATTTTCTGCATGCGCACTGTAAGAGATCATCTAATATGAATAATGCTTGAGCAAAATTTATAAAGGTTGAACAAATGTAGCCATTAGGAACTTCAACCAAACCTGAAAAAAGTATTTGCAGGAATTTATCTCAGGTTTTTTGCATTTATTTGTAAGCAGATTTTGCTTGTTTGGTATTTTGAATGATGAGAAAAATAAATTTTAAATTATTCAGAGATGTTTTCTGTGAGAAAGTTTTCTGTTATGCACAGATTACTGCAATAACAGCTTTCAAGACTCGCTCTTCTGTATTTCCCAAGTATGTTTTGCCTTTCATTTCCTTGAGCATTCCTTTGTGTCAACATGAGTTCAGAAGGGGCTGAATCTGCAGAAAATCACTAACAGGCTTTGTAAAACCTGTCCAGTGAATTTGTGGTTTTAATTTTAACAAATATTTGAGAACACTTGGCAAGGTGGAAAAAGTAGAAGGCTTAGATGAAAAGAGACAAATAAGGTGATTATAGCCCCTGTTATATCCGTCTGGTAGAATGGTTATGTTCTGGGTCAGGGGCTACATGGCCACATGCTCTTTTTCTGTCCTCCTACCATCCAATCCTCACTTCTGGGACAGAATTGCATCTGCCTTGTATGAAATGTTTATTTAGGAGTAATCAGACATGTCAGTATCTTTCCAACCTCACATAAATTATGGTGGTGCTTTACTTGGGGTGCCAAATACTGTGTTTTGCTGGATTATCTTGGATTTGTCTGTGAGCTGTCTATCTCTGGAGTCATTCAAAGATATGCTTTGTAGCTACAGGCTAATGCCAGCTTTCCAGAGAGCGAACTTGGTTTTGAAAGAAGAATCCAGCTTCCAAGAGCTGTGGGCTAAAGAAGGTGCAAGTCAAAGATCATGAAACTAACTGAAACTAAAGTAATGTAGAAATTTGGGTCTGGTTTTGGGAACCTAAGCACAGCACCATAGCGAGTCTTTGGTTTGTGATTGCATTAGTTGGTGACAGAGCCTAGTGAATGTTTCTTTCCAACCACGTGTGCTACAAGAGAAATCAGTAATACTTCAATGAGCTGCTTCATCAGAAAGCTGGAGAAGCCCTTCTCAGCATCCTAGCTTGGTGTGTTGATGTATTCACTGAAAAGGGGCTCAGGCAGAGCAGCAGAGAGAGCAGGAAGTGCTACCAGTTAGACCTAATAGTTTCCACACTAAATAGTTTATTTAGTGATAAACTAAATCCCTGTGTTCAACACTCATCTTCCCTCCCATCTCAGCAAATGGGACCTGAACTGGATTGCTGAAGTTTTTCTCTATTGCTGTCAGTCATGGCAGAATCTGCACATCCCTGTGTAGCTTTCTTTCCATTTATGTTTTTTCAGCATCACCAGATGCATGGTATTTTCTTTTTTTTTCTCCTTTCTTTTGCAACATCAGGTGCTGATCACTTCTGGGGGCAAAGTCCTAACTTGATGGACTGGTGATAAGATATAATCTGACAAAGTCTTGCCCCCCATTATTTCTGCCTGATGATATTTCTCTGATAGAAATAAATCTTTTGTCATTTTTTGGAAATCTACACATTTGTCCCAAGAAATCTGAAGGAAGCTGCAGCTCCCTTGCAGCTGTCTCAAAGTGATCCTTTATGTTCCCCATGGAATTTCATTTTTTGCTACTAAAGAAAACTTAAGTTTCTTGTTTCCCCCTTTTCTTTTAATTCCCTAGGGCAGATACAGCTGCAAAAAATTCTTTCATCCTGCTTTGTATTTTGCTATTACCTTGTGCAAGATGAACATCCCAATAGGTACATAGTATTTGCTCTAACAGGTCCGTGGGTTTATCCCCTTCCCAGAAGAATATGAAACCTTTTGAAATACACATCCTTTTTGGTACTTCAATATGAGAGTCAAGAATAGAGTTCATGTCACTATGACCTTACTATGGGAGGTATGTAAACAGGACAGTAACTCTTAAATAGTGCATGAAGTCTACCATAGAAAGCCTCATATCCTTTATTGTAGGAGCCACCTTAAACTGGTCAGAGCAATAATATACACAAGGGTGACATCTCTGTGAATATTTAATGAACACAGTTTTGGGATGTAGCTTTACCAGTATGCAATGTCATATGCTTTATAGTTTATAAAGTGTAACTAATAGACATAAGAAGCCCATTTCGGCTGCTCTTCCACCTCTACTCAGCTGTACTGTAAAACCTCTGTCCTTGGCAGCTGTTCAGGGAACACCCAGGGCAGCCTGTGGGCTGTGGGTACAACCCCCAAGAGAGAGCAGTGGGACATGCCCTTCAGTTTGCTGCAGCACAGGACTCTGCACTCTGTCTTCATGGAGGACATTGTGTCACCTGTGCACAGGGATAATGATTTCTTCAATCACTGTACCTCAGGTATGCTTTTTGCCCTGTTTATATTGGTCTTGTACAAAGCTCCTTATACCATATTCCCTTCACCTTCAGCACTTCATTCAGTGGTTTCCGTTGGATAGCAGAGTCTTTCATGACGATTCCAATACCTGTTCTCTCCCATTGCACTCAGGAAGAAAGTCAGACCTCTGTCTGTTGCCACTATATTGGCAATACATCTGTTCTGGAAGTATATTCTAACTTTGACAGCTTGTCTTTTCCTAGAGCTCTACATTCATCTCTTCATCTTCTAATTGATTTTGTTCTTTGCAGACTTCCTTCCTAACCATCTTTAGATACCTTCTATTTGTTCATTGCCTCTTATAATATGAATACTATAAAACAACAAATGAGATACCAGCTGATAGGAATAGGTAGTGTCTCTTCATAAAACATGTTGTTAAAACATGGAGCCCATTGTCTCATCTTTGGATGTTTTGGGTACCAGATTCACTGATGAGTTTGAAGAACAATTGGATAAAGTCACAAAGAAAAACACACTGTGGACTCTAAAGTGCAAAGACATTTTGGTAAACCAGAAAGCCACAGGGTCATTGGAGCTGTAAGAGCATGGCTGGGGCAGGATCACTACTTAGCTACTTACCTATCTTGCTCTTATATCCTCTTGAAATACCCCTATTAGCCACTGAGAGGAATCAGGATGCAGGCCCAGATAAGTCGTCCTAATACTCTGATCCTTACTTTATTCTTGAAACCACTTCCTTCTGTTTGAATACCAGAAGACATCAGTCTTCCCTTTCTATTTGCTTGTTGAATTATTCTTCTACAAAACTTCAAGGTGAACTCTTCTTTGTTATCTTTTCTCTATTGAGCTAAAATTGTGCTAAAAAAGAAATTTAACCAGCTGTTAGCCAAGATGTGGATATTTACTTTGGTAGCAGTACATCCCACTATCAATCCAGGCTGGGGGAGAAGGTGATATAGAGCAGCCCTGCAGAAAAGGACTTGGAGGTGCTGGTAGATAAGAAGCTGGACATGAGCAGCCAGTGCGTGCTTGCAGCCTAGAGGGACATCCTGGGCTGCATCAAAAGAAGCGTGGCCAGCAGATCGAGAGAGGTGATTCTACCACTCTGCTCTGCTCTGGTCAGACCTCACCTGGAATATTTTGTCCAGCTCTGGAGCCCTCAGCACAGGAAGGACATGGACCTGATGGAGCAGGTCCAGAGGAGGGCCACAAAGATGATCAGGAGGCTGGAGCACCTCTCCTATGAGGACAGGCTGAGGGAGCTGAGATTGTTCAGCCTTGAGAAGGCTCTGGGGAGACCTAACAGCCAGTACCTTCCAGTACCTGAAGGGAGCTGATGAAAAGCCTGGAGAGGGCCTGTTTACAAAAGCCTGGAGTGAAAGGACGAGGGGAAATAGTTTTAAATTAGAAAAGAGTGGATTTAGATTGGATGTAAGGAGGAAGTTCTTTTCCCATAAGGGTGGTAGAACCCTGGAACAGGCTGCCTGGGGAGGTGGTTGAGGCCCCATCCCTGGAGATATTCCAGGTGGGGCTTGATGAGGGTCTGAGCACCCTGCTCTAGTTGAGGATGTCCCTGCTCTCAGCAGGGGGGTTGGACTGGATGATCTCTAGAGGTCCCTTCCAACTCAGACACTTCTATGTTTCTACATGACAAGTAAAATAAAAATAAGACACAAACATACACTGGCACACTCACAAATATCACACATTGCTTCTACTTAAATTGCCATGTTTTGTTTTGGATATTTTTTGGAAATTAGAGGGTCTGTGGGCAGGTTTGGAAAAGGCTAATTTTGTGGTTTTCATTGCATAACAAGCTGGATTGCCCATCTTATCTTGAACATGTTTCCTTTCCAACATGCTTAGAACATGTTTCCTTGTCTAACTGCTTCATGTATCTGTCTGTGATAGTCAGTGTGGTGGATGTTGTGTATTTCATTTGAAGGAGAAATGACTGCTTTGAAAAAACCTAGAGAGAAATTAAGATCCTATCAGCATGGCTAGTTCTTATACTGAATTTTCAAAGTTTTGTCTATATTTTTTAGCAACCCTTTGGAAGCAGAGCTTCTCACAAAGGCAAAGGGGAACACTTCATCATACTAGACACTCTTTTTAATACCCCTGAATAAACCTTTCTTAATGACAAGAGAGGAATACCGTACTTATGTAATTAAGAATTCCTACTTTCACTCTCTCTACATCTTCTTCAAGTTTTCTGAACAGTCCTGGATGACAGAGACTGAGAAGCAAATAGCAGAGGTCAAAACAACATGGCCATGCCAGCTGAATATGCTGGGGATTTGTTCAAGACCTTCCTTTCTCCTCTGTGTTAGTCATTTGAATTACTATAACTGAGTGATGGTCAGAGATTTGGTGGATTCTTACCATTAAATAACAGGGAGTGAAGCACATATGTGAGTGATGCACGTGTGTGGGTTCATGCGTGTATTACACGTGCATACAGATATGTTCATGTTTTTTTGATGTAAAATCCATCCACTGACTAAAAAAGACCTGGCAAGTTGATGGCTCTGCTTTCTTTCTCCAAAATTACTCTACTATGTCAAGTTGTAAGATGTCATATGAAAGAGAGACATGGAAAAGTACCCTCAGTACAGGCCTAGAGTAATAAATTAATGAGACATAAACAGCAAAATAATGATGTTCTCTGAATCCAAAACTGGAAGCCTGGCTCATCACATCCAAAACCACTGGCCTGAAGCTCTTGAGCTAATGGTAAATCTCTCTGACATGCTGCAGAAGCAGGTCTTGTCTCCTTGCTTATCAGCCACATCACACTCGAGGGAAACATCACATTAGAAGACAGGAACTCTCATAAAGTTTCAAAGGCAATATAAAACCTGCTGCCTGGATGCATAAACTACAATGTCAGGATTGACACCCTGCTAAAATCTGGCTTGGGAGACCGATGACTATTGCAGGTCTCTTAGGTTCTCTTCTCTGCTTCAGCTTTGCCTTCTCTGCTTCACCATTGTGGTGAGCTTTTCTATCCCATGTGGTGAGCTTTTCTACCCCATAGGTCTTTTGTGAGCAGTAGTCCATTACATGCTATGAGGAGATCTCTGCTAAGGCACTGAAGGGACTGACAGTGTAGATATACTGTCAAGAAAGCTGAGACTTCTCCAGGGAACGGCACACATCCCAGTGCATGTGTTCATACTTACTCTAAAGTGACCTGGACTTGATCCTATTACAGTGGTCATGTTAAACTAGCTGGACAGCTGACATGATGTATTAGGACACCTTTCTGTGATTTAGCAGGTCATTTGATCACTCTTCCTATGCAGTATCCCATATATTGCTGCTCTGGCTGTACCTCAGAAGCTATTAGCAGAAGTAATTAGTTCATGTTCACTCAGGAGGCTGAATAGAGAAGGGGCTCTAATTCTGGTTGCTTCTGATCCATTAAGCTGAGTTTTTAAATTAAGCTTTCTTTTCTTTCCTTTCTGTAAAGTTGTCAGTGCAAATAGAAGTGTGTTTCATGTCAGCTCTTTGTATGGATGTGCAAAGGAGGAAGTAAAAATCCATTTTTTCTTAAAACAAAGTGTCTGAGGCTTGGACAATTCTCTGGCAAATATGCACATTTTCAATCAAGACATTTGCAAAAGCAATAGGGCAGCTGGATTCAAAGAGACAGCACTGGTTTTATCCCAGGCAGACAGTGCCACTGAACTTTACTTAATCTTAACCATGCCTGAAAATACAACCGTAACCTCACAGAAGAGAGCAAACGACACTCTCTGCCCCAGATGCCTCAGTCAAGAGCTTGGGTTGAGAGAGCTTTTATGCACAGTGTGCTGGAAGCCTCAGTCTGGCCTGATGGGAATTTACCTTCTGGATCTTCCTCAGATTAGAAGGATGCTACTTTAATTGAGAGGATCAAAAGCAAAGCTTATGCTGGCGATCAGCCAGCCATCTCCCTCCTCTCCCTACAGCTACCTCCCTGTTCATGGTAAGTGGTGTTGATCAGGGCACTTGCTCAAGTAAAATAAACATTTCTCTTTATTTAACACTTTCCATGTAGGCTCCCTCAAAGCTGCTGATTTTATTCAGAAAGGAAAACACACAACTCTTTGGAAAAGTGAACAGTTTAGCACAATTATGTGTGGTGGGAAGGGTTGTTTCTGAGGCTGTGAGTGCAAAATCTCAGGTGTTTAAACCCTCTCATTGCTATCCACAAAGAACTGGATCTTTGATTTCCTTTCCCCCACTTTGCTCGGGCATTGTTTTCAGGAGACTGCAAATGTCAAAACCATTATCAGTCACAGGCAAGCCAGCTCTTAATTGAACTTTTGTTCTCCTGTCGAACTTGCTGCACTCCGAAGAAAAGGCTATGTTGCTGGCATGGACATGGCCTTTTGGAAGTCACTGACTGTTAAAAATAAATTATCTAAAATTGATATATAAATGTATAGGTATTTTTACTGGTTCAGACTTACCTTTGATCTTTATGTCTACACATAGAAAAAAATATAGATTTTTATATGTTTGTAATATCTGTGTTCATTTACTTGTATAGTGTATATATATATACGCATGTATAAAAATAAAAGATAGATCCAAATGTTTGAATACACCTTCCCCCTTACAACTTCACTCAGGCATATAGCATCTCCCAGCTCATGAAGAATACTGTTGCCTTGTGTCAGGAGTCCACAGAAAATAAATAAAAATTGGGGAAGGGGGAAAAGTGTGAAATAACAGCCTTGTTTGATGCCATGTGCTGTCTCCATCCTTCTTTTTTATCCTTTGTTCACATTGTTTCCCTTCTCCATTTATTTTGATCAAGACATGACAGGCAGACCTGATACTCAGCTGCCTTAGTCCATAAATGTCTCTTCAGATGATGCTATGCTCCAAACACAATTCAGGGCAATTGGAACAAATATCCTCAGTCCATTATTAGTCCTTCTGTTTTATTAGGACATTTTTTTCCCCTTTATGTCTCCCAAAGTGTTTATCTCAGGTCTTGTCAGATCTGTTTTGGCTTCAGGAGTCTACCAGATTCTACTGGATGGCAAATGCTGTTTTTGCCATTAATCACTCAAAGGATTCCAAGCCATTAGAGGTTCTTCTGATTTATTTCTGCCACACAGTCTGAGTGAGTGTCCAGGCTCTGTGTGTTTGTATTGTGTCTTTAATTCCACCGGAATTCAAAATATCTTACAAAGAAATAACATAATCCTGACCATTTAGAAAGTGATCCCTGACCCCAAGGTTTTTTCGTGTCTCTGTGAATATCATTCCTTTCCCTTCAACACAATGTAACCTGTGCTGAACTCATTTTTAATAGTATGCAACGTCTTCACAACTATTCAGAAAAAAATAATGAAATACATCTCAGTTTAGTCCTATTCAAGTTTGAAGTCATGTCTGTAAAAGGGCTGTTTTGGGGTACTCAGCTTCAAGCAGCCTGTGATTTGTACTGAGCAAAGATATTTGCAGTTTCCAGAAATAGGACAATGCAGATGTGCCAAATGAATGTGTGTCTTGGATGGTGTGTGCAGAAAAGAAGCCCAGTCTTGCAAAGCTCTCTTGCAGAAAGGTGCAAGAGACAGAATTGACCTTATTGTTTGTAATCCCAATGAGACATGCCAGACACGAGCCACTGCTGTTATGGAGAGCAGGTCTATTAATCTACTCATGAGCAATTGGCTGGTCCCAGCTCACTCTCCCATAGCTTCTCTGAGATCAGCTGGAGTCACTGTCTCAGCCTCCTCTGTGTAAGACCACAATATTTCCAGGTCAGATCCTACTCATTTACAATAGTAGGAAGTATAGCAAAACATTGTCTAAAGATCTGCTCTTAATGAGGTTTGAGAGAAGGGACACTTCTAATACAGAGAAGCTTTTAGGTACCCCATGAAAGCTGCTTTTGTCCATGTGCATGCAGTGAAGTGTTGTGTTAAGAATTAGCAATTTCCCTTCTCTGTCACTGGTAGGTGCCAAAATCATTGTGGAGGTTGGAAAGTCCATGTCACCTAGCTCTGGTGGCAGCAGTTTTGGGGTTATCAGAGCAGGAGCAGCCAGGCAGTACAGTGTAAAAAGGAATACAGCACAGACAACATCTTTGTGGGAAAGGTCCCAGAGAGCTGGATTTCCTCATTGATGTCTCTCGCAAGAGAAAACCCAAATTCCATAGGACTGTGCCTGAACCCCAACCCCCTCCCAGATGTGATTCCCAGTGTTCCTTAGGTTTCATCTCTATGTCCCAGAGTTTTTAAGGGAACTCCTCTAGACATGACCTGTTTTGGACCATGTCATAGAATCATAGAATACTTTGACTTGGAAGAAACAGTTAAAGGGCATCTAATCCAACCCCCTTCAGTGAGCAGGGATATCTTTAACCAGAGAAGGTTGCTCAGAGACCCGTCAAATCTGACCTGGAATGTTTCCAGGGACAGGGTTTCTACCACCTCTCTGGGCAACGTGCTGGTGTTTCACCACCCTCAGTGTAAAACATCTCTTCCTTATATTTAGTCTAAATCTCCCCTCTTTTAGTTTAAAAACATTACCTCTTGTCCTGTTGCAACAGTCCATGCTAAAAACACTCTCCATCTTTCTTATAAGCCCCCTTTATATACTGAAAGGCCACATCATCCTATTCTTCAGCTTTCCCCCTCTATTCTGCTGAAACAGCCCATATTTTGCAGGTAAGAGTGACTAGCAAGCAGCCACGGAAAGGAAAATGTCAGGCAGATGTTGCCTGAGCTGTAGTAGCTTTCCTGGTAGCAACAAGCAGTTGCTCTCTTACTGCTCCCCATGTGTTAATGCGAGGCAAGAGTTAAGAAAGGTCATTCACGTGTATTTTTTTCATCTGTGCTACCCACAAGCGATAATACAATCTTGACGTGTACTTTAATTAGGCTCCTTGCCTTTTCTAAGGTTGCAGTTCATGAGGAGATTTTTGGTTTCTCATGGGTAACCATAGATACCATGCATGAGGAAGAGGCAGGGAGGAATATTAAACATGCTTCAGTTCTGTGCAAGGGCTCTGCAGCTCCTGTAACTTACACAGACTTCTTTTTCTTTTTCCTTTTTTTCTTTTTCTTTTTCTTTTCCTTTTTCTTTTTCTTTTTTTCTTTTTCTTTTTCTTTTTTTTTCTTTTTCTTTTTCTTTTTTTTTCTTCTTCTTTTTCCGATATCTTCACTAAAAAATCTTTCTATCACTTGATGGCAGTAGAGCTATAAGATAAATTTATAGATACTGATGCTGCATGGATGCATCGAAGGAAAAACCCTCATATTTATGTTTGCCCATATATTTTTCTATGGGCTCTGTTTTGTATTATAAGTTTGAAAAGATATAAGGCATAGGAAATCCTTGTATTTTCAGAAGGGATTAATGTAGAGGATATTTAATTCATTTACAACCATCATAAATAACAGTTGATACAACCAAACATCCCTTAAATTTCTTCAGCTGTAGCTCCAAACTGCAAAAGTAAAATCAACTTTCTTACTGCATTTTTTGACTTCTGTGCACATAATTTGCTTTCTGTTGTTAGTGCTGTGGTAAAGGCAGCATTACTGCTTGCTCTTTTACAGTCAAGCTACACATATTAAATGCAACAATACTGATATCAGAGTACTCAGCTCTCATTGTCTGAAACTCAGAGCAGTGCCTAACAAATAGTAAGACTTTGCTACGTAACCAACAAATATTGAAGCCTCTTTGTAGTAGTGTTCCCACAATCCAGATGAAAATGGATTGGATAAAATCAAGACCATCCCTTCCATACCCTTTCTGGTTCACCTGGGAAGGTATAGAGCAGGGTATACCTTTACTCACAGTATAACAAAATTCTGGCTTCATCCCCTCAAGACAAGCCTCCAGTCCAGCTCGTGCTTGATACTGCACTGGAGATACAGCATTGTGAAGCGATTGCCAAATAGCTATGCACTAAAATATGAACTAGTTGCCTTGCTTGTTTTTCTTACCCAAGTGACTGGCATGTGTTACCGACTTCGTTTCTTGTGGCACTGAATCCAGGGTCTACCTTGCCAGAACCAAGCCTGTATTTTTCTGCTTAGATGCTATATGAGCTCCAAAACGTTTCCTTGCCTGGAGTTATTAGTGTACAATTTCATGAGGTGTCCAGGTCTCCTTGCATAAAAATGGCACTGCCTTCTAGAAGAAAAACACCTTCCTGTGCCAGTGCTGATCACTCTTGGACTCTTATATTGTTACTATACTTTGATGTTTCATTCAGATCAAGCTGGATTTTTTCCTCTCTTAACTTCCAGTTCTAAAATGTTTTGCTAAAGTTTCTGACAGTTGCACAGCTGCAATATTTCACTCTGGAGAGTACTCCATTTCAGAAATCCCCAGCCAGAAGCAGAGCAGTCCTGCAGAGAGCAGGCAGCATTTCATGGCAACCTCTCTCCACAGACCTGGCAGCCATGCTGACCGACATCCCCTCCTGCTTTCAAGCATATTCCCCAGACACAATGATTTCACCATTTCTTCCTGCTGCAAAGCTTTTGCTCTGCTCCCCCTCGCAAGTGCTATTTTTGCAGGGGCATACCCCAGTGCATCACTGCAGGAACACTCTCCAGCAGAATCAGGGATGAAGACCCAGGTCTGCTTCTGCAAGCAGGGCATCATCAGCCCTTGCAAGCCCTCTCTTGACCTTTCCCAAGATGAAGCTGTTCCATACAGCATCACTTATGCTTTCTCTCTCACAGGTCTCTCTGGTTTAATTAATATTTAATTCTTACACTCGTTGGGACAACCTGAACTGGGGAGATGAAGGAAATCTTGTTCCAGGCTGTGCTGGCAGCCTGCTGAACAGCTGCCTGGGGAGGTAGAAGACACAAATTTCCCCCTTCTAAATCTGTCAGGGGTGGACTTGAAAATACCTCCTGTCTTGTAAATGGATTTAGAATTTTGTTTTCTTTTCCCTACCTCCACAATTCAGGGAGAAAGGAGATGGGTGATTTCTGCCATCCTACCTGGTGGATGCTAAGCACCATCTGTCGCCCTCTTCAGACTTATCTTGAGCTGAAAAATTCATTAATAGGGCCCTTTATAGATGTAACCCTGAGACTTTTCCCTTGAGGACATGAGTTCATTCAGGGGGCAGAGCCAAGGCATGTACACCGCAGCATCCACCTTACAGAGCTCCTGTCTGAGCTCTTGTCCTTTCTCTGAGCTGCTTGTTCTGCTTCTGGGCTGTAAGCAATCTCCACTTAGCAGGACCTATCCTTTATTATTCCCCATTACTTTGTTCAATCTACTGTTAAGTGAGGCAAGCAAGGGAAAAACAACCCCTCTTTATATCAGGTAAACTGCCGTTATTTCACTCTAAGGTATTTTGACATTAATAATGTTGGGAACATTCAAATAACTGTGCCAAGGGAATGGAGCGATATTTAACTTTCATTTTACCTTGATCTCATTACTTGTTAGAAAACCTATTACAGAACAACTGCTTTCTTGTTTATGAAAGAAAAAGAGGAAAAATAACCATAATTTTAAAACCTGAAATGGCTAAAGACAACACAGATATTATTTACCCCAAAACAACAATCTCAACTTTAGCTACAATAACTTTATAGGAGCTGCTGCAGCTTTCCAGTTACCTGCATTTTATAGCTGGTGAGGACTTTTGCCATAAATTCACATATTTGCAGTTCCTTTATCTGTCATAATAAAGTGGTTTGTAAATGAGTGAAGTGCTCCAGTTCCTAGGGATGTTATGATCCAGTATCTGCTGAAATCCATGGAAAAACTCCCTGTTGACTTCTGCCGGTTCAATATCAGACACTTTTGAAAAAGATGGAAAAGCGGAATATCTTTGCCTCTTTATCATTTAGCAGCAAGGGAGCTGTTAGTCTGAAGTCCCTTTCCTGTGCCATTGTAGTTCCACTGGACTCAAGTCTTCACTGAAATGGAGTTAAACAAAGAAATATTAGGGCAAGATATGTGGGTAATGAATTATGTTTGTCCTCAGGAGATGATCTGCAGATGATCTTCAAATGCCTGCAGGCTGTGGGAGCCAGTCTTTCCAGAACATTGCTTTATAGGCCATTTTGCTGGTTCCAGTCCCTTCAGAAGGGCTGACCTTCTTCACTAAGCTCAGACACTACCTGAATATTCTTTCAAAAATATATTACTGAGTTTGTCCGATTTTATTTCCTTTCATAGAAAAGCATTAGCCTTCTTTGTTTAGATGCCTCTCTGAAATATTTTTTGCTCTGACAAGCTGACGCTTCTAAGAGTCCCCTGCTGCCATTTGCCATCAGCACTGTTTCTGGGGTACCGCTGCTGAGTTGCAGGAAGAGTCAGTCTCAGGACTGATTTCTTCCCTGTGGCATTGTAAATACTCTTGGTGTCCGCATAAAGCAAGTCTGACAGGAATCCACCAGCTGTCTCTGCTGAGGATAATATTTTTAAACAACTCATTTCTTCTGAGGTCTTCCATGGAGAAAAAAACCCCAAACTATTCCCTCTATCCTGTTTCCTTCTAAAAGAGAGGCCAAATGGTCAAGTCTGGTGTCAGTCACCCTTCTCCATCAGTTAAACACCTCCCTCATTTTCAACACTGAAGTTTTGGGTTAGGCTGAATTCCCCATTAAAAAAATGTAATTTTCACCACTCTTGTCCTAGTGCCCTTTCTTTATTGTACCACCTTCCTCTTCAGCTAATTTGCAGTGATGCCATCTGTTAGGATGGAGCTAGCTGCACTTGGAGTATCTAGCCCTGACTAGATCTGAATTTCCTCAAGCTGTCCTACAATAAGCCCGAGCTATTAAAAAATATCTTATGATGCCTCAGACTTGAGCACACGTTTTTACAAAGGACTTTTTAAAATTACACTTCTAAATCAATCCTAAATCGCAAATCCTGGATTAATAGTGCCTAATCTTAGATGAATAGTGCCTAATTTCAGGTTCCAGTCTTCTTTCATGATTTCCAGTACTCTCTTTCAGTGCCTTTACCCTAAAAATTACTATAGAGGTGTCAATTTTCCAGGAAAAACAGGCTAAATATTTTGCTTATTTTCTCCTTTTTTATTTCTCTTTGAAATACATGCAACCACCTAGATATCCTAGAAAATAAAACAATTTTGACTAAGGCGAATGAAAGAACATCATGTACATCTCAGGAGACCTGAAGCTCATAGACCAAAGTGTGGCCAGCAGATTGAGAGGTGATTCTACCCCTCTACTCTGCTCCGGTGAGACCTCACCTGGAATATTGTGTCCAGCTCTGGAGCCCTCAGCACAGGATGGACATGGACCTGATGGAGCAGGTCCAGAGGAGGGCCATGAAGATGATCAGGAGGCTGGAGCACCTCTCCTGCGAGGACAGACTGAGGGAGCTGGGATTGTTCAGCCTTGAGAAGGCTCTGGGGAGACCTAATAGCGACCTTTCAGAACCTGAAGGGAGCTGATGAAAAGCCTGGAGAGGGCCTGTTTACAAAAGCCTGGAGTGAAAGGACGAGGGGAAATGGTTTTAAATTAGAAAAGAGTGGATTTAGATTGGATGTAAGGAGGAAGTTCTTTTCCCATAAGGGTGGTAGAACCCTGGAACAGGCTGCCTGGGGAGGTGGTTGAGGCCCCATCCCTGGAGATATTCCAGGTGGGGCTTGATGAGGGTCTGAGCACCCTGCTCTAGTTGAGGATGTCCCTGCTCTCAGCAGGGGGGTTGGACTGGATGATCTCTAGAGGTCCCT
>JANHFX010020974.1:29419-41543 GCA_027560015.1 Chloroceryle amazona | reverse complement strand
GGCCACAGCAATTGAAAATCCAGGGTGGGCTTGTGCCGGGAGAGAAGAGATGGGATGTGTTGGTGTGCTGGGACTGCTTCTATCGCCCTAAAGCCAAAAAATGTCTGCAGCCACAGCGCCGGCCACTGGGCAACTCCAGGAAGGGCAGGGCCTTGGGGAGCTGGAGACCAGCCCCACTGCAGCATCTCTGGGGCAGGGGCTGGTGACCCTGAGGGACTTTTTGCTGATGCCTGTCTGGAAGTGCTTAGCACAGACCAAACACAACATCCAGTACTGGCCTTGGCAGCATTATGATCACGGCCCCTTAGATTTTAAGGCTTCAGTTCTAAGACTCAGTAAGTATTATTAGTAATACTAAGAGAGATGGTTTGTCTGTAGCTTTGTCTGGAACACTGATCCTGCCTTCTAGTATGAAATACTCCCTCTCTCTGGTGCATGTTTTCATGACTGTCTATTTGCAGCCACATTGTGTTACACGTTTGGCATCCAGGCTACCAGCCTCTGGCAATGGGGACTCTGCTGACAGTTGTCTCTTTCTGCAGACAAGACTGAGCTGTGTGAAGTTACCATATATTTCAGGCCAATCTTGCCTTGTTTCCTCTTAGTCCATATCACTCTTAAAGGACAGAGTGACTATGAGCAAACTTATTTTTTAAAAATGTAATTTGTTTCATCATAAACCAAGACAAACAAACATTTATAAAGTGCTATCACTCATTTAACAGCAGAGGGGTATTTTTGTTTTCTCTGCTACTCAGCACACAACACTCTGGTACATTTTCATTATTTCTAAAGTATGTATATAGTCCTCAAACATGAGCTTGCAGTCAGAGATCTGTTCTTTATGACAGAGGATTTTAAGGGTGATAGAACATGTCCCTTCAGCTGGTCAGTCCCTGCATCCACATCTTAGCTCTATGAATTCCAGCACAGAGCATGAGCATATCCTAGAAATAGGTGGGACTTTCCACGTGTGGCAACGCGTGGAGGGACTGGCCCTCTCTTTGTTCTGCTATAGTTCATCATTCTCAAGTATAACACCATTTGAACAAGCTGCTGTTCTGACCTATTTGTCTGTCCTGGCTGTATTCTTTCCTCCGTCTCTTCCAGCTTTGCCAGCTTCTGTAGGTCTGCTTGGTAGACATCAAGCTGAGCCAAAACCTTTGCCATAGGTGCTTCTTGACAGTTCAATAGAGTCAAGACATCTGTGTTTCTTAAAGTGCCTTTATTCATGCAGTAATTTGACATTTGTTTATACCGGTGAACATTAATTGTTGGGTTTGCTAAAATAATCAATTTAACACACTAAGGCAAATAGTTTACTGTGGGAAGTGCCTAAGAGAGCACATAATCCCCAAAAGATAATTTAATACAAATCAGAGCCTGAAGATGTTTGCAAAAGTGAGGTAACAGACTAAATGAGGAGGGAAAAATTTACTGGTAGTCCATCCCAGCACTAGCTTCTTTACAAATAATGAAGAGAATATTATTGCTAACTTGGAGCTGGCCTGCTATGTGTGAAATGGTATTTGTGTATTGAAGATTAGACTTCGAGACTTCAGAATTGTCATTCCTAATTCAATGTGCGTCTGCATGTCTAATAGACACATCCGTGGGACTTAACTGAAGCTTCTATCTACCTAGTGGCTACTGTGTGGCCATTCTTAGCCTTCATCAAAGAATGAAGACAGTTGCTGGGCTAGGGAGTGCTGGCAGAGTGGGAGAGGTAGCATTGCTCATGAGATGTATAAAGTCCTGGTGGAAAGCAGCAGTGTGCACCCTAGGTAGAGGCCAGGCTAAGAAGATGATGGAAGATGAGGAGAGTTGGACAATGATAAGCTGGGAAGGTTTCTTCAGACTTAGCAGTGCCATGATGAAACATGCTGATGTCTGGGTTGGAGCGAATGAGCACTCTGCTCCAATACCTTAAGCTGTGGTGGAAGCTGTGTGAAGGACAAGAGTGAGGAGGTGTGGTGGGACTGGACCCAGTTGTAGTGGGCACTTTACAACCATCTCTAATTTCTGGTTTAATTTCCCTCACAGAGAGAAACACAGTTTCTCAAGCTTATGTACTGTGAGGAGAGAGCCAGGTAATAGGCTGCTAAAAACCCTTCTTATCATGGATAGCAGGGGGGAGCATGGTCAGACTCCCCCCAAAACCTGTATTGCTCTCCTGACTTTGTAACAAGATGCTATAGAGGAGTGTTTCAGGCTCCCAAGGAGATCAGCAGTTACTTTCACTTTGCATCTAGATGTGTGACTGGAGCTGCCTGGGTATCTTTAAAAAGTACAATTTATACTTAAAACCTACCACTTGCTAAAGTTGAGCTTGTTGGTAAATAGAGTTCCTTGACAGTTGCAGATGCAATTAAGTTGAGAAATATTGAATTGAAAAGTGTGGCTTTAGCTAAAAGGGAATATTCTTACAGGGAAGAAAGAGGGAATGCTGGAGGAAACTCTTTTAATCTTTACTGATGTAGGGAAGGGAAGAATATGTTTCCACCATTGTCACAGGCTCATAGGATATCTTCTCTTCCCTGGGCAGAGTCATCAGTCTGGGGCTCTGATGGCTGAAAAGCTAGAGGATGCTGACAGATTTGCCTAGTAAGGGCCATCCAGAAATTAGGACTGCTAGGCTAAGCTGCTGTTAATTTCAATATAATTTCACTTTGTTAAGGGTCTCATTTTGTTTGTCAAATGTGAACATAGCAACTTGATCTGCCTGAGGAATTGTCACAGAGGGTAAAAAGTTGCACCAGAACATCTTACTCCAAACTATGATCAAATCTCACAACTCGGCTGCTGCCAGATACCAGTGTCTCATGGTGTGAAGAAGTGCCTCTGTAGGTGCCTAGGAAATCTGTTCTTGGCTTTTCTGCATAGCTGAAATTCCCAAAAGATGTGTTTAAACAGCAATCCCTTGGGCTAAGTGTCCTCCGCTTCCTAAACTGATATGGATACGTGTGTTTTTGTCTAGTGTCTAAAGAATTTGAAAGGGTGGCACTGCTCAGACCATGTCTAATGCACACCAACAGCAGCTAGTTCCCAGACTGAAACCAAGCTGTTAGTAGAAGTAGGGAAGTGGGGAAGGTGGTTAATATTTTTTCAAGACTACCCAGATGACATATTAGAATCCTGCTGTATGTGATAGTCTACTGGAGGACTCCTCACCTAAGCTGTTGGCCAGAGGAACAGGCAGGTCCATTCATTCCTGTCCCAGGTTTAGGGGGTCACAAAGTATCCTAGGAGCCACTGGGGGTACCAATAATACTAGCAGAGATGCTGGTTTGTTGTCCAAAGTGCAAACTTCTGAGCAAGAGCTGGGTGGTCTCGCTGTACATACAGTTCACGCTGCTTGCTGGATGCTGCAGCCCACATAATTTTCTGCATCTCTCCCCTCTCTGCTCTTCCCAGCCCCTGAGCTACCTGGTCTCCCCCCTTGTCTAGGGAGACTGTCTACTTGGATACTCACTCATGGGGGGATGCTGGCATCACACTCTGGACTACATTTGTGTACATGTGGATGAGAGCTAAAACCAAAGAGCTGCTGTTGCTTTGAGGGCCTGTTTTGAGACTTCTTGCAGGAGTGGCAGCTGAAAGGCCAGGTTGCTACCAGGAGGCTTAGGGAAGTGATTTGGCCACCCCTGGAGCAGCAGGAGCCACCTATTGCTGGCTCGCATTTGGGTTCATGGAGAATGTGTGTACTATGTCCGGGAAGCATGGGAACAAGCAAGGGGGAAAAGGAAGCAGAGAACAATTTTTGATAGCAGTCCTCGGACACTTGGTTGCCTTCCCAGGATGACGGCAGCCTGTGTGCTTCCAGATGAAGATCTCCACAAGCGTGGAACTCTGTTGCCCCTACAGCTCCATCTTGAGAGAGTGCCACAGCTCTGTCATCACTAGGGAGGCCACCTGGGAATGGCATTTTACAATAAACAGCCACTAGGTATGCCGTGTGCATGTGCCAAGGAGCAGAGACCAAGACTCAGACCTCCCATGCCCAGCTCATGAGCAGTTTTACCTCTTTCATTTTTCTTAATTAAGCTAAACATTTAATCCTTTTATTTTCCTACTCTGTAGTGGCACAGCTTCAGCAGGAGCAAGACAGGCTCTTGCCCCATACAAGTATTCCTCCAGGCAGTGCGAGATAGTAGGCTGAATATTTCCAGGCTGAGGAGAGAATTAAGCCCTTATCTTCCCTTCTAGCCACTTGAGTACAAATCAGAACTGCTAGTGGGTTTTACAAGGATGTCATAGGTGTTAATCTGAAGGAGTGGCCAAAGGTTGCAGTGGTCAGGGTGGATCCAAAGTGGACAGAGCCACCTCCACTCTTCTGATAACCTTGTGTTTCCTCTAGGTTATCCTAGACAGCTTGCTGCCATGCGTGCTGGCTTGTTTGTTCACATCCATCATTCCTGAGGCTCCCAGTTCTCCCCATAAGTGTTTTCCCCCCCAGGGTCACAGGTTTCAAGCCAGTGACCAAGTGGCTAAAGCATGTCACCACAATGCCTCCTATTTAGGTGCCCAAGTCCTCTGTTGGATCCTGCTCATGACTTGTCTGAGCATTGTGTCTGCCCTTCTACACTTTCAGTAAGTCTGTGAGAGAACCACTTTCAATAGAAGACAAGAAGTTCAGTCAAACCCAGGTGAAGCACGGTCAAAGCTTTCTTTCACTTTTCTCATTAGAAAATTCTACTATGGCTGTTTCTTTACTATCCAGGTTTTCCCATAAGTGCTGCATCTCAAATGTCTCTGGAGCATCAGCAGAAGTACCATCTTTTCCATCACTGAAGGTCCTTTGTTGTGATGTTGTCCCAGACTCTGCTAAGGGCAGTGCAGTGTCAGTATTTGACACTGTACTATGACTATGGAAGCTCGGTAAACTCCACCGCTGAAGGTTTCTCTCATGATCTGTTATGCAACCAGCTATGTTACTGCCACCATGGGGTTCTTCTTTGGGCTCCCCTATCACAGTAGGAAGTGACTGATGCACCTCAGAGCCTGAGAGGTATGTAATTTCTGGGGGGAAAAAAGGATGGTCCAGAAGAGTCATGTTTGCCTCAGCTAGGATCTTTTGCAGCTTCTCTTCTGGCATGCTTGCAGAGCGCTCTGCTTGCAGATCTGGTTTGCCCAGCACATCAGGTGCTCTCTCCTCAGCTTCAGAGATGATGACCTCAGGAACTGGCTTGTTTGTCTCGGATGAGGCATCACTGTCACCAAACTGTGCCTCGTTCCTTGAGGTTTCAGTTATGGGTCCTAGATCTCTGCTACTATGAAGTCTGTTACTTCTGTCAACACCTTCATGTTTCTTTCTGAAGCTTGAGGTGGAGTGTCTCCCTCTTGTGTGCATTTCCTGCAACCGTCTGATGTGCCCCTTTTCATCTGCTGGGAAAAACACCGAATTCTCACTTGTCTGCCGACTGTAGCGCTGGTGAGCTGGAGATGGAGGGCCCTCATGGACGCTGAGAAATCTCTTGACTCTCCGCAGTACAGAACGTTGTCTTCGGTGTTTGTCCTCTTCCCAGGGCCACTCTTCCCCATAGAGGAATTCAGTATCAGCCAGCCTGCCAAATAAAGCCAGGTAGTAGCTGTCACATATAGGAAGCGAGTGGTCTGCATGGACATAGGAACCAAGGCCCTACTGTGTCCCCAAGGAAGGTATGGAAAGGGTGAAAAAGGGGTGAGGGCACCTTTGGACCAGTGAGATCAGACAGAAAGCTCTCCACATCTTCTCCTGAGGGCAAGGCTGGAAGGGCATCCAGCCAGGCATCAGGCACCATTTCATATTTGGGCTGGAGCTCTCTGTAGCAGCTTCACATGGCTAGGCTTGTGCTTAGGGTGAGGGAAAGGGGATAAAAAACCCTGCTCGGTCCTGTAGATACTTTTTGGGGAGAATCCTACAGGCAAAAATAACAACAATGAGAAAGCTACTCCTGGAAGCAGAGTCTGACTTTCAAAAAATGTTGGAATTACTCAAATGGGCAAATCTCACTTATTTCACAGTTAGGGTGACAGAGCACTGGACCAGGCTGCCCAGGGGGTTGTGGAGTCTCCCTCTCTGGAGATGGTCAAAACCCGCCTGGATGTGTTCCTGTGTGACCTAGTGTAGGTGATCCTGCTCTGGCAGGGGGTATGGACTGGATGATCTTTTGAGGTCCCTTCTGGCCCCTGACATTCTGTGATTTCTGGGGCATGATGCTGTGTCTGAAAGTCCTGCCCGTACCTGGTAGTCTTCTACTGCACAGCTTCAGTGGCTCATGAGAACAACTATTGCTGCATCTCTCAGGCAATTCAATACACATTACTGACTCCAGAAGACAAACCAAACTGTCCCAGTTACCTGTCCTAAGGGCAAGGATGACAAAGGGACTCGGGCCAAATCTGAGGTGAGGAGCACAGGGAGGCAGCGCCAGCCTGGAGAGACAGAGGAACTTCATCTAGCATTTGTGAAGATTATAGAATATTTTGGGTTGAAAGGGACCTTTAAATGTCATCTAGTCCACCCACTCCTGCACGCTGAAGAGCAGAGACATCTTTACTGAGATCAGGTTGCTCAGAGTCCATCCAGCCTTGAGTGTTTCCAGGGATGGGGCTTCTACCACCTCTCTGGGCAACCTGTTCCAGATGTTGGCTTGAGGGCACTAAAACAGACTTTGTGTTTGGGCTCAAGTTCTATATATTTGCTTTGGACTTGGATGAATCATTAGACCTTGATTTTGAAGTCTGGGTAAGAAATGTCCAGGGTTTTTTTGAGAGATGAACAGAGAAACAGTTTGGAGGAGAAAATAATTAATAAGAAAGTCAACACATCAGAGCTGCTTGCATTTCATGGGACTAATATGGAGCCATTTTTCCTTCACTCCCCCCTTAATTTTTTGTGTGACGTTTTTCTTATTAAAAAGCTGTTTGCAGACTTATTAATGGTTCTTCTTTGCCACCATTCCCCCCAGCAATCACATTAAAATAAATTCTGTTCCGTGAGGTTTTCTTCTTTACATTTTTACTTTCTTCTTTCCTTTTGGCCATTTCATAGATTTTTTTTTCCAGAAGAAAATAAATTCTGAAAAGGCTGTGTGATTGTACGATAAAAGGAACTCATATAAATCATTGTTCTTTGTAATGAAATGCATGCAAAAATGAAAAAATAAGAGGAAAAAAAAAAGATCAAACAACAATTTCCAGTCCAAATAAAGCAAAAATTTATGTACACTTTATTTTGACAAAGGCTGGAAAATTTTGAAAAAAAAAGAAAACTTCTTGAGATAAGTTTTAAAGTGAAGAAAGTGGCTACTATGATTTTTTTTTAAAGTTTTTAAGATAAAAATGTCTTCTTGCCCTGTTATTTGTTCAGTAATGGTGATATTTACACTTACTGACCTGTTCTATATTATAGAATGTCCCAAGTGTTTAAACTCAACAGCTTCTAAGATAGCTGGCCTATCACTGGTTTTTCATATAGATTCTGACAACATGAGGCTATCCTGTATCCTTTATATGTTTCTTTATAATGATGGTTCTTGTGCTGATCTCTGCAAATAACTCCTTTTATCCCCTCAGAAAATTTGACCAATCCAACTTTCATGCCTGGATTATTCATCAATGAAAACATAAAACATTTAAGATCATTCCTTGTTTATCTTCACAAATATCTGGACTGATCTTAGCCATCATCTGCTAACTAAACAAGCAAAGGAACAGCTATTTTGTTAACGGGGGGATGTGTGAAGAAGCTGTAGGAAATAAAGAATTAGTAGGTCAGTCACTGACTTCAGGTACCATCCTGTACTCTGAGACTGTCAACAAGCCCTCCCTGGAAACATACTCTATTTATTCATTATACCATTTAAGCTATGGGTGCATAATTCATATGAACCCATGGACCACTGATGACATCATCCCACCCATGCCAGTCTGGTCTGTCCACATCATTTGCTATCTCCATCTTCCCTGCTCACAGTATCATCACAGCCCCATGCTGACTGTCCATCAGTCAGTGTGGGCTGTAAAGGTGGTGATCTTTGTGATGGCATTAAGGACCTGTAGTGCCACTCACCCCATTTCAATAGTTGATCCAAGAAATGAAGGAATACAGTAATCAGCAGCTGCTTTTGTGTAGGGTGGCCGGGCAGAGGAATCGTTCCAGTAAATATCTTTCTCCATCCTTGGTAAGTTCATGTGCATCTCGTCCACCGCCAGAAGTGAGACCTTAGATTTTTTTGGTATAAATCATGTCACTTTCAACATAGTACGATATATGAAATTATGTGTCTTGTACTCCCTGGTTCAACACTTCCTTCAGAAACCCTTTAAAGGAATCTGCATGTGCTGGCCTGGGCATTGGGAAGAGACTCAGTATTATGAAATATACCCCCTGTGCTCTCTTATACTCATGAAAGCATCAATGTTATTGAAACTTGAGTTTTCTATGCTGCCAAATTGCAACAGATATGCTTCTATTTGCATCATATTGAATCCTTTCCTTACATATGATATAGTTAAATGGACATATGATCTTCCATGTGCTATGGGAAGTCTCTGTAGTGTGCTAATTGTGCTTCTTAAAATGTCCGGAGGTCAAGAAGCTTTCTAATAGGCTTCATCCACATTTTAAGACATTCAGAACCAAGTGTGTGACCATACTGTTCTAGAACCTTCCAATATATTTTATAGAAAATACTCTGAGGCACCATAGCAAAGTAGTGTGAAGTGGTGTTAAGCCAGAGAGCATCTTTGGCAGTATGAAGGCCTCTCCCAGTCCTGTGCATACCTGCATTTTTTGCTTTGCTTAATATGCTGTTTTGCTTGCCCTACCCTTGCTCCTTCTAACATCTGGGCGCTGTTTTGGAGTCTCAACAGTCCCCAGCAGATGTGGGGTCCAGCAGCAGTTCAACCCTATGCCTGGCTCTACCTTCAAGCAGAGCAGTGGGTACCATGGGACCTCTTCATGTATTTGGGCTCCTTCATGGCATGACAGTTGGGAAGTTGGGGGTAACTGCAATAAATCTGTACCCTGGCCATCTCACAGCTCCCGCCGCTGAGGACACTGACTCCTGTGCCAACCACAGATGCTACCATGGGCGACAGCATCACAACGTGAATCATGGTAGGGGCCCTGCTTGGTCTTTTTGGTATTTTTGCTGCATTTTATTTTTTTTTTTTTTTAAAAAAAAGGTTCATATCTAATATTTTTATAATATTTTAGTTTCTAGACATTCAGACCAGCAAAACCTGTTCTTATCTATGTGGGAATAGATGGCTTTTGGATTTTCTAGGATTGACTCACATTACATGTTTTTCCAGGCATAAAGTGAGCTTATAGTTTGAGGTCAGCTGTTTGCATGTTTAGTCAGGCATCATAAATGCCAAATACCAAAATCAAGATGCATTAGCTTGTAAAAACTAAATCTGCAGATCACAGCCATAGGTACTCCTTCAGGGAAATTATCTGTTTTGCTGATACTTGTTGCCCTTAATATATACCTCGATATAAGAAATAGGATTAAATGTCATGATAACCTATAGTACAGTAAAGCTGGAAGTAAAAATAACAACAGCAACCTGTAAATTTCTATCGATGCACCAGTTCGTTTCAAAATCATCATCATCTTCTCCAAATGGATTAATAAGTTGTTCAGCGACCTGAAAGGAAAAGGTGACAGTGAACAGAGGTTGGCATGCCACGTCAGGACTGCTGCTGCAGAGATAACAGGATTGGAATTTTCACTCTCTCCCTGCCTGTCACTTACAATCATAGCTTGAGCTCCTGTGTGATGGTTTTGCCAGCCTAGTGAAGAAATGGCTTGCTTTCCCTATGGATTCATATTTCTCTGCCATGTTGGTACTGTCAGTCATGATTGTCAGTTCTGGTCTATGGGGAATCGAGACATGTTTCGAGTCATGACAATTGTCAGATAAGATAGTCATGAGCTTTCCATACTGTTGTCTTTGGCTGATTTACATGAATGGTTTAGCAGCTACAGGTTCTGTTACTGCACTATGTTCTTCGATACCCCACCATCCCATTGGGTCAGTATTCCTGAGCCCTGCAGCTGGAGTCTGCTGGAAGGAGTCCAGCTCATCTCTCCAGCTCAGCCCCTGTTTCTTTATTGGGATTGATGCTGATGGCATTTCTCTGAACCTTTGAGGAAAAGCAGCCCACCTCAAATGGATGCCCTACATCCTGCTAGCAAAAGCCAAGAGACAGGATCTAAATTTCTTCTTTAATTCAGCCTGCTCTTTTGGGTTTCTGTACATGAAGTAATTAAAACTGTAAGGGGAAAGCTCATCTTGTGGAGAAGACAACCAGAGAGCCCAGGCACTTTTGTGGTGAGATGCCTTAATATGGGAACTAGGCTGGGAAAGGGAACCTCTCTGGCTGCCCATAGCCTTATTCAGTCCTGACCCTTTTGGAAGAATAAATAAATGGAAAAAACAAGCAGAGGCTGCCCCTCCATCCTCAGGATCACCAAAGAACATTATGGGGAGAAAACTCATAGGTGCTGGGGGAGGAAAAAAAAAAGATGAAATAGGAAACTTTAAAAAAAGGAAAAGTTTTAGTAAATTCAGACTGCCGCTCTATTTCTCGGTTCCTTGGTACACTACAGTTAAATATCTTCTCCCCTTCATACTTTTCTCATTCTGTTTGTCTTTTTAAGCCCTGGTTTTGAAGCCTACTACATTCTTGCTGACCCTCCCAAACCTTCCTGGTGGTGACCAAGGCTGTACACAGATCACAGTGGCCAGGTCCTCAGTTTAATGTGTCTATGGGTGAATGAACTGTATAATTAAATAGCCTTGCTCATGAACCTTGCTATGGACAGCTATGATCTAAATAACTTATAATAGTAAGGCAGTTACTCTCCAGCTATTTATTCTTCTGTGCCTCTAGTTTGTACCAGGGAGTAAGCAATTGCTGACTCTCCTAGGCCACCACTTCCCAGGCCAGTGGTGAAAGACAAAAAATGAACTGCTGAGCAGACTAAGACAACAAAAACATCTGTAAGGCAGAAGGAATGAAAAAGAGGCAGGGGACGCTTGCTCACACTGGTTGGCCTGGCTTGTGGCATTAAATATTGGGCATAGCTACGGGAGAGCTGCAATAGAAATAAGCCAGAATATAGACTTTGTTGAGGATCTCCAGAGAAGAAACTGGATCCACTCAGTGTAAAATGGGAGATCACTGCCCAAATATCCACTGCAAAACTTGTCACATGAGCTACAAAAAGTGAGCAGAACTAGGACAAATGGAACAGCAGTAGTAGCCTTTTTCTTGGCTGGCCTGGTCCTGGCATGAGACGTGACTTTATTCTCTGGAAAGGAATGCAGTGCTGGACAACTAAGCCCTGCATTTGGATGGTCCATCTATCTCTGTCATGAAAATTGGGATTTAGAAGTATCTCTCATGATGGGAAGCTTTGCTCTGTACTGTAATTATAACAAACCAGGCTCAAGGCCAAGGAATGAGCTCAGTTTAGCCTAATTTCTGAGGAATTGCCAAGTTACTGGAAGTCGATATCTCTGGGTTCTTTCTACAGCCTGGCAGCCAAAGCCCAGTGCACACTACAAGAAATCGGCTGTAACCTCAAAGACAAAGATATCCTGACTTGGAGGCACTGCAGGTTTGGATAAACCTTCAGGCTGAAGGAGCCCTGCTGATACTAAATTTGCCTTTTAAAAAAACTTCTTTTCATTTCCTCATGTGGAAGATTTTCAGTTACAATGTCATCTTGTACCTGCCATAGTCAAGAGATGGCTGGAAGCCCTGAGCCTAACTGGAAGAGATGACATGCTACTGACAGCCTTGGGTGCTGATGAAGGGGAAACCATTCCCTCCTCAGAAGCACCAGCAGGGCAACCTAGAGGAAGAGCTTTGGTAACCTGCTAGTAAAACCCTGAAAGACATTGCCAACAGAGAAAGCCTCATATTTCTCTGCAGGAGCAATGTGCTCCCTCCACTGCACTGGTCTCCCTTCTTCTTTCTCCCATTCCCCTCCAGGCTTGTCCCTATGCAGCAAACCCCTTTGCACCCTCCCCCCCCCCTCTATTGTCCCGCCCGGCAGCTTCACCCGCCACTCGCTCCTGAGAAGGCCTGAGCCTCTCAGGATCAAATGCATCTCAACCATTC
>JANHFX010020974.1:0-29319 GCA_027560015.1 Chloroceryle amazona | reverse complement strand
ATTTCTGTGGACGGTGCAGTTGCCCCCTCCCCCGCGCTGGCCCCCCTTCCTCTTTTTCCCATTCCCCCCCCGGCTTGTCCCGATGCAGGAACCCCCTTTGCACCCCCCCCCCCCCCCCCAGTTTCCTAGGTGACAGGACTAGAGGCACTTTGCTTTCCTTTGCAATTCATCAGCTCAATGTGCTGCCTTCTCTATTCTGCCCTTTGGAGTTGTCTGTGGGAAGGAGTGGCTCTAAAACTGGTCAGTGTTGTGCAATTTATTTTCTAAGAAAACAGATAGCTCTAAGTTTCCAGCCATGATTAATAATCCCAAGAGGAGGTCTTAATGCACATAGACCTTAATGTACTAATTTGCTTTTTATTTTAAACTTTTTTCCAGTTAGTCTACTTTGATAATCACTGCATAGGAGAAAACTGCCATGCGGTATGTGGCTTAATTACTCAACTATTAGATCAATGGTGATATGTTACCTCAGCAGGCATCAATGGGCTGATGGGTAGCATCCCATTCCTTCTATAAATCTTCTTTTTAATGAACGTTTTAATGTGGTAGGGTTGTAGCCAATATTGGCTGTCACTGTTTGATAGCCCTCTGGCACTGGAGACCTTTAATTGCCTGCATCTGATTAAGTTAACTGCAGATACTTAAGGCTGGCTTTGATCATAAGAAAGTATGATTCAGAGCAGTTCGGCCCATGTCAGGTCTGCAGCAGTATTTCCCCACTGCACAGTGGAGTAGGAGAAAGTGGTTTTTTTTAAATCTTCCATGTGTCATTTTATAGTCCAAGTCCTGGGATCCAATTTTGCTGGAGCAATACTCCCTTGGGGAATTGTGGCTGCACTGGTCCTGCTGAAGTGGGTTTTTTCAGGTTCCCAACTGTTTCTTACTGCAAGATCTGTCAGGTGGAAAATGTATTTCATGATGTTTCTTTATGACCACAGGGCACTTTGGGCTGAATTTAGTGTTGGTGTAACTCCATTAATCTTGCGTGATTTTAGTGTGACACAAATCTGACACCTTGACTTCAGCTCTGACATCTTCACCAGCCCCCCACAGGAAAATTCCCCCATGACCTTTCCAGAAAGCTAGTTTACCTTGAGCCATCCTGCGTAGAAGAAGAACTGCAACAGTGTGAAGATTGGAATGTAAATATCTAAGTCATGTCCCTGATACCCTTGGTCAGTATCCAAAAATTGACGCCCTATCAGGCAGGCAAAGAAAAAAGTATAGACTGCAAGAGTAACAACCTGCAAAGAACAAAACTTCATTGAAATCATTCAATAATACAATCCTATGCATAAGGGAACACATACCCAAAGGCCTCTGACTGCCTTTTGCCATATAATTTACCAATCTGTAGGGAGGTATTACTAATAGAAGTCCACGGGAATAATTGTAGCCAGGACGAAGACCCAGGAAATATAAAAAAAAACAAACAGTGCTTATTTCCCCTCTCCCAAATTATGCAAGGCCTTTAAAACATCTCTGAATTAAAATATGACTTAAATAGTTAGCCAGGCCTCTGTGATCTCACAGGAGTCAATGAGTGCTCAGCAGCTCAAAGACTTTGGTCAAGTCTATGGATGTTTTGCACCAAGCTGCCTTTTTATGGAAGTTTTGTTTTGAATTTTGTAAAGGATGATAGCTCGGTACCTGTGGATAGCTCAGTACCTGGGTATAGACCAGTGGAATTCCTACCCAGTCATAACCAAACAGAAGACTGCACCAAGACCGGTACTTATTCATCTCCTAAAAGGGAGGTAAAAAAAAAAAAAAGAGAAGAAGAAACAAACCCCAACAAACTAAAATTGTATGAGGTTCAATTCTTAATTATAAATACTTTGTTACAGTTCATTTTTATGCAAATAAAATGACAAGGAAATATGAAAGTGTAATATCTATATTGATACTATAACTATATCTAGCACCCCATTGCCACATTTGAATATTCAGTTAGCTTATGGAGTTGCAATGCTTAGTTTATTATGTATTTATTCACAAATTATATTTAGTTTCTATCTTATTCACAGTCTAGTGATACACAAAAGATATATCTTAAAAATTATGTTTGACCATCTAACGAAATATACAGGGAAATTATCTTCCCTGAAAGTGATATTCAAATCTCCAAAATGTCCAATTATTCTCTTTTTTTAATTTATACTTCCCAAAAAATGGAACAAATATGAATTTACAGTGAAGTTACAATAATTTTTTACTCATCAGTTTGTTGTTTCAATTTATAAATACAATCCCAGCAAAATGCTGCTGTGTGTGCTTGAGTGTACATTGGTACACAGTGAAACGTGGCACAAATCCTGAGTGAAATCATTTAAATGACACTGGAGAGCTATGTGCACTGTATCAAATTATGTTAGTGAAAAGCTACAGCATAATAATTTCAGATTATTTTTCTGCAGATTTACTTTTTCTACTTACATTCATCAGTGTCTGCAGATCTACACTGTCTCGAATTCTTCCCTCTTTTCTTGCCTTCGATGCTAAATTTCCAAACCAGACAAATGGAACCCAGTATTTCAGGTGGGGAGACTTAAGGTCATCAAAAATTTTTCTTTCATATCTTGTCATAAAACCTGTTTAGCCCCCAAGCCCCCCCCAAAAAAAAGAATTTATTCGCTTTCAATATCACTGATAGAAATGTTGTATGTTTGAATCTGTTTATGTGATATTTGCATAGAACTATGCAAAACACTACTTATAATTCTATCTAGTAGCCTCCTTCTTTTTTTTTAGAGCTTTTTTGCCAACATAGATCTTGCTTGAAACAAGATCGTTTTTTCAATAACTACCTACACAAAAGCCCTCTTGGTCAATATACGCAATTATTCGCTGTTACTGTGTTCTCACATCTGACCGCTGACAGATTGTAGATACACATATTACTAAGAATTGTACAGATTACGCTCTAGTTTCATATTGTACTTGCAGAAAAATAAGGAACTGCATATATCAGTCAAGAAACTATCACTTTTCAGCAATGATGGCTTTTAGCAGCATCTCTACATATGTTGTAAGGGCAGTTACATGACCTTCTAATTCTGATAATTTTTTGGTAAGTCTGCAAAGCAGCAAGCAAGCAACAGAGGATACAAGTGCATGCATGAAAGAGAGCTCAGCAGAGAGCATGCCTTCTGCCAGCGAAATACTTCCCTGCCAGATTGTGTTTCATATTTTGTTTGGGGTTACGAAGGCATGCAAAGAGATGGAATCGTGCACTGAAATCCTGCTGCTAGGGAGACACGGGGCCAGCTGACATGCTGTGGGGCTGCAGGCTGAAGCTGCTCTCTGCCTGGCAATTCGCCTCGACGGGGTGCAGGGAAGGTATTATGTTTCCTACAGGGTTCCCCTGGCCTTGTGAAGCCCTCCTTCCCTCTGCTGCAAGCAAGTCCAAGGTCAGATAGCATGGGAGTGAGGGCTAGGTATGACAAAACCTGCATCAGAGGTTCAGAGATCACTGCCTGGGACTGGCACAGGAGCAGATGTTTTGTGGAGCAACACCTCTTCTCCATTGGGCAAGAGCTCTGCTCTGCTCTCCTTCCACCCAGCCTTTGAGAAAAACAACCTCAGAAATCTCCTGAGGGGGAACTTCATCTTTCCCTTTGTCCAAATCCTGGATTTTCTGGGAGTGGAGCAATTTTCATGTTTGGAGGATCTCAGTTTTTGCTCAAGTATCTGTCACTTACCAGAGTGGGTATAAGGCTTCTTTTGCTGTGTTGACATTAGTTCTGAAACAGTACAAAGTAACATGACAGCCCCAAAATAAGTTGTCCAGCCAATCAATTTGAGTTTGAGTGCTGAAAATTCAATAAAAGAATTGAGAGTAGAGAGGATTTTTTTCCTAGTCTCCAGCTAGTAACTAAGAATTGGCCCATTGTTGCTAACATTGCTAAAGCTACAAGAAGCAGCAAAAAATAAACAAACTCAGTTATGTTTTGTATAAAAATGTGAATAAGGTAAACAGAGATTTGTTAAACCCCGTGACCTTCTTAAATATTCTGTTGTTGAGGAAAGAGCTACTGTTGAACAGTTTCATCAAGTCAGCCCAGGAGGTATGAAATACTGCAACTACTGAGAAGAACGCAAGGACAGGAGAGAAAATTCTGTGAAAAAAGTTCATCAGCAAGACACTATTCCTGCAGTATCCTGGAATTTGAGAACAGAGTAAGATATAGCTCTTAAGTGGTCCCTGGGCTCTTTGCAGCCAGCTCTCATAATCAACTGCACAGAAATAATCAGGTAACCAGACAAATTGTCCTGCTAGTCATGACAACTGACTCCTAAAAGTCAGTCTTTCAGGCTGCTTTTGATTTTGCCTGGACAGTCTGCTCATTATGGGACAGGAAAAGACATTTCTATCCAGCTGAAACAAACAGACAGAATATCAGAAAATTGACAGTCTAGAGCAAACACTGGATGCAAGTCACTTGAGAGGCTCTGGGAAGTCATTAAATGGAAGGACATGGCCTGAGGGGTCATGAAGAGCAGCAAAGCTCCAAGGACCAGTGCAGTGCTCTACTCAAACTGGGCTCCTTTTTCTTCAGAAAAGATCAACAAAGACTTGTTCTTTTACCAATTGCATTTAATTTTTTTTTTTTTTTTTAAGTTAACATGCTTGTATTTGCATCAATTACAGATTCTCTTTGATGGATATTAATAACATTTCGTATTCTTATCACAGAAAATATTAATTGTCTGGATTGCTCCTACTGCTGGTGAAGGTTATGGCAACAATATGCTGTTCAGAACCACTTGCTACTATTGCAGCAGTAAAGGAATACTTTATACTCTATGAAATACAGGGGAGGATATCAAACCTCAGTTATTAAAATTAAATGGTTTCTAAATATGGTCATACTAATTTTATAAAAGAGTGTTCAAAGAATTAGCTGAAGAACTCTGTGAACAAGAATGCTGGTTTTGACAAGCACTGGAAAACTAGAGCAGCTCCAAAAAATTGGAAATAACTTGGCAAATACTGCACCACTGTTTTGAAAAGGATGATCTAAGGAATGCCAGGGCACTGAATGCTTGTGAAAGTATGAGAACCTTGACATGGGATGCAATCAATAACGAATCAAAGGATGCTAATGTGAACAATGTCAACCAAAGTCATCTTCTGGGAAAATTACTGATGAGAACACAAGCTTGGCTAGAAAAAGTCAGCTGTGCTCTCCTAGAAGTGATTTGAAGATTTTTCCATCAGAACTGAATGATTTGAGACAAGACTGGCTCAGGGTACCCACATCAAATGCTCCGAAGACTAGCAGTTAGAAGGAACTGAACAGCAGACATCTCCCACAACTCGAGAGTGCACTAACAGTGATCAATTAGATGAAAGATTCACTTTCTGCTTCTGTCTTATGTGGGAAATAACTTAATTTTGGTACTTCATTCCAGTAGAGTCTTTGGAATCGCAAACTTTGGCTGTCCATAGGCATTCATGTAGTTTGGCTCTCACCTCATGTTTCTCTTCAGCATTTCCTATCAGCTGTTTTGGGCTGCTCTCTGCTCAGCTGCTCACTCATTACTCATGTTTTTTAAGACTCAGGTTCTTGAGCACCCAACTTTCCTCTTGCACCTTGCAGCCAACAGGATTGTTATGCTCAGGACTGCTGCCAGCCTTTTGGCATTTATGGCATACATGCTGCATCACTCAGCATCGTGTCATGAATCTACATGCATCTACTACCCACAGTTCCATAAAGAATGCCAAAAATTGGAAATGACTCCGGAAAAGTTAGGATCCAGCACTGAAGATCATCCCTTGTAGGGAGATACTATAGAAGATGAATCTTATAAGTTTGTTTGAGCCTTTATGCACTCTGCTAACAGATAGCTATTGAGAGAAAATAGTGTTTTCATCTAATTGAGAAAAGAATAACCCAAACCCATTACAAAAACCAGTGACTAGAAGATGACTCTGTGCAAGTTCAGATTGAAAATAAAATGTCACTTTTCAACACTGAGTCCATCCTTATGAATGCCAGTTCACCCAGGATGTGATGTAGTCTTCATTATGCCCAGCTGAATTTTAAATCAGGGCTAGTTTTATTCCTAGAAGGTATTACAGCTCAGTCAGAAGTTACACCAGGATAAGGATGTTGTGAGTAAGCTTTTATGACTTGTGTTATGGATGAGTCAGACTAGATTATCATGATACTGTTCTCAGATTTTAAATCTCCAAATTTAAGCAGTTCATTTGCCGAAAAGGGAAGCATGTAGCAATAGTTACGCTCTGGCCGTTCTCAGTTTGACGGCGAAATGCAAAATCAGCACAAGTTGTTTCAATGATGACTGTGCTGCAAGTATTAGATTCTGCTGCTCATGTTCATATGAAATGCTGCTCTCCCATGCAGTCTGATATGTAATGCTATAGGGAGCTAGGGAGGGGATAATTGCAGAGTATTGTCTTAATCACTGGATGTTAATAGGAGCAAAATACACCCTCAAGTGCTCAGTACTAAATCAACAAAATTCTGTGGCATAATATGTATTAAAACATACAGAATAAGTACTGAAATCCACAGAGTTGACTACGCTAATCACATTTAGTTACACGGTTTATAGTACAGGATTTTCCACTGTCAAAAAAAACACCCAAACCAAACTTGTTTACCAGTCTACAATTTTTTTACAATGCTGTGACATTTTGTCTCTTTTTGAACAGATTGTCTTTAGCAATAGGGAGGCAGAGCTGGATTAGCCTGCTGGAAATGTTGTAATTTTCCAGTGTGTACTAGAAGCAGATTGCTGGGGAGAGTGACAGAAGCTTCCTTGACCTTTCACAGGCTCAGGTAAACAGTTTTGTTGAACAGCACAAGGAAGAGAACTTCAAAATCCAACTGAATCCAACATAAATGATTTTTTTCCCAGTAAGGTCATGCATTCTGTATTTTGCCTGCATACTTTTTATTTAATATCCAAAGCTTCTCATATGTATTTGAAATGTGTATATGTATATACACACTGCATATTTTAGTTGGCTACAACTTTGCTTACTAATCTCTGCCAAAGAAATAATTTCAAAAAACGCTAGACATTCAGTAAAAAATGTATGACTTCTCCTATTCTGAACAGATCCCCACGCCTCTGCACTGATGTCCGATCCCTGCCTCTGACCAAGCCAGTCAGAAGGCGTGGCATCACGTCTTGCCTTTAAATACTCAGTGGCCAATCCTTTATAGCCAAGCAGTCTTACATGATTGAATGCTCCTCCTCCTCACACTTCTGTTATCAAAACAAACAGAAAATAAAGACATGCTTAATACTTACTATATTTATATTTATCCCTGAAAAGCTTAGCTTAAGTGAGGTTGTAAAATTTAAAGCAAAAAAGCTATGGAATTGGGCTTAAGTATATGAGAACACTTAAAATGGGCAATCTACTTAAACTGAGATAAAGCTGTACTTGTGAAGTGCCTGCAGAGATCTGTCTCTGATACAGAAGACAAAGTTACATCCTAGACTTGGAGGCAATGACATATAACAAGTCACCATTCCTACTGCATCATACTATACCACAACTACATTACTTTTCATGCCTTGGAGAATGTCATACCTGCTCCATATGCCTGTGTGTTTGGAGCAGGCCTGTTGCCTCCATGACCTCTGAGAACAGCTACACATAACAGCCTCAATCTCATTTGATTTCTGTAGTGTTGCTAGATGAAGACTTAAAGAGCATTAAAGATGTACATTTAAGGGCATGTTACTTAAGTGACTGACAAAAACGTGGTAGCATTGCCATGGGTTATTATGAGGCACACAAAGGGGCAAAGAGGAAAGAAAAAATGAGTCTGGCTCTTTCTCTTGCTGTTCCACCATCTCTGGGGGAAAGGAAAGAAATTTGGAGGGGAAAGACTCCAGTACCTGCTCCTACCACATGGTCCATTGTGGGGAATCTTTTGTATACCGCTGTGCTCACAGAGCGAAAGATGAGCAGAGATGTTAAATTCACGTAACGCATGAGAGTCCTCCTTAACAAGCGCCCATATTCATCTCTACCCTGGACACAGCTAGAGATGAGGAACATCAGTCGATCTGGCCATGGCAAGTTCACAAACTGGTTCCACCAGCGATTCACCACCAAAGTAACGTAGAAACCTGGGAGTTAGAGAAACAAACAAACAAACAAACCCAGAAGTCCAAAGACTATCAGGATTTCTGTATAGGTTACTTTGATTTAATTTGCAGAGTGTTATTCATATCACTAAGCTGCTACATTTCCCAGAATAAATGCAGTAAGTCATTTCAAAACCCAGGATGCAATCAATGCTAATTATTTAATAGACACTACAACTTAAGGGCCCCTTCCAGCCAAGTATCTCATACTCAACTTCCAAATTTCCTCTTCTGTAGTAAACCTTGAGTGGATTTAGTGCTTTGAAAGATCAGACACAATGTATCAGTGTTAGTGTGTACTATATATATATATATACACACAAACATATGGAAACTTTACTCTTTTGTTGGTATATTAAGAACATGAGCATAACTGTTGATGTGAGAAAAACAACTCAAATTTAAGGAGACCTATTTGAAGCTGATGATTTTATTGTGAGCCTGTAAACACCCACATGACCCTTAGCTCTGCAATGCTTCCACACATGGACATTCACAAAATGCCTGAACAGAGACAGCGTTGGAGAATAATGTCACATGTAACTGGTACTTACCAAGCACAAAAGTTACTGGGATTTGTTCAGCATATTTGTCACAGTAAATTGATAATTTTTCAAAGAAACGTTTTTGGCTACCTGTAAGAAAAAATCTGCAGCAAAAATAAAATGTATCTGTCCTTTCATAATATTCTTGCACTAGCTACAAAGTGCAAATACATATAAATAATAAGATATGTGCAATCAGGATCAACCTTGGCTAATGTCTTCAAGTGAATTCTTAAAGGTAAGGTGCTGAACACTTTTGGCATGTAATAAAGAAGCTAGAGGAGAAAATAGTATTCCCTCACCTTTGCAGTTTTCTTGTGACTAAATTGATTGGCACTACTAATTAGGATCAATGCACCTGGAGAATTAGGTTGCTATCTTATACAGACCAATGATGATAGCAAGCTGTAAATTGGCAAATAGAGATTGCCCTCCTCTTTCAGAGGGCTACTTAATACCAATGTTCAGCTCTGCTTAAATTGCAAAAGGTTACCAATCTCTAACGACCCTTATTTAAAAATGCTACATTGTTACAGCAGGCTTTTTTTTTTTACTCTTACTCCTACAAACTTTTTCTTTTCCATAAGATTAAAAACACAACTGTATTTATTTTGCAGTGAGGAAAATATTCCCCAGATGATAGAAAATGAGTGAAGTATGGCAGCTTCTGCCCATTGAGAAAGATATCTCATGAAATACAACAAGCTTAAATATAAACAATTGCTTTATTTGTGTAGATGAGTATTACAGTTAATTCTTCAATTTCATATAAAGGGAACATAGGACAAGTATCTGGTGGGTTTTGTTTACAACTGTGCGATAAAACCTGCAGTGCATATAGAAGGCTTTCCATGGTGTATTTACCATGGTCTGTAAGTGCCTATTGCTTCATTAAGGCTACATTAATTTAAAGAAATGTGCAACACTGGTGTTTCTTTACATATTAATGCCATAATCTTCCTTCTGCATTTACAGGTATAGATTACTGAACATTTTGGAATTAATCACAGACAAAGTGAAGCTCATTTTCTCATTGCTTCGCATAAAAAGCAAACACTGAGGGGTAATTACAGATCAAGGTAAGAGCTGAATCATGATCTTGATGCTTCTGTGTAGTGTACTTCATCAATTAAAAGTTTGGCTGGACTAATTGATGCCTCGCATCTGTCATACAGGTGTTTAATTCACACCTTGCTGGAATAAGCAACTCTTTTTCTAACATGACCCTCCCAGGTGCTGGATGACACACAGGTAATAACCACGTCTGGTTTCCATGCAGTTTTGCTTGGCTGTCTGCAAGCTTAAAGATAAAGTTTGCCGTGCCATCCTAGCTTTAAGCAAAACTTTGCTTTTCCTAACTATACAACCTGGCTCTCAAATTAGTACCTTTCAGGGTTGTTAAAGAAATTGCCACTGAGCAACTGAAGACACAGTGCTGCAAGTAGAATGAAAAGTCTATACTTATCATTTAAAGCAGAGAGGCACACTTGCCTCCTCCAACTCAATGTCAGAATGATAAAAGCTATATAACATAGGTTAGCTATGGGTGTTTATTAAGCCTAACTTCAATAGGATGGTAGCTCAACTCTGAGCTGAAAGTAGAATTAGCTGAATACAATAGACTATATTTTATTTATACCCTACATTATTTCTCTGAAACATTAAAGCAAACGTGGAAAGGAAAGGACACTAGAAAAGGTCCAAGGAAAAGACAATAAATATATAGTAAGCTCTCCCCCTCCCCTTTATCAGCCTAACACTATGAAGTGTGAAACTTCAGGATAACATTTAATGAGCTGTGAATTGGAAAGAGTGTACCTGTATAATACACTTATCGCTGTGTAAAGAGTAGCAAAAACAATAAATTCTCTGTACAGCAATTTGTAGATGCTGCCTTTCCACTTTAGGAGTAATCTGTGAAATCCAAAGAAAGTGGCATTTGCTACTTTGCTGGAATAAGTGACTGTCATCGTCTTGGCAGGCTGTGCCTAGAAAGAGTAGAAGAGAAGCAGGAAACCAACAACATTTTAGACAGCATATCCTAACCTGAATGCACCCTTGTATAGCTAGACAGATACACAGATATACATGCGCATACATATACAGTAGTATAAGTATACATAAACACATGCTGTGTCTGTTTTTATATAGAGAGAAATAAAAGTGTTGCAATTACAAGCCCTATTGAGACCTGCAGACCGGCTGATGCAAAACTCTATTTGGGGTTTACCTCAAAGACCACCCAAAAGAGAGAGCTAGCACCAGATGTGGCCACCAGCCTGGGTGGCAGTGGCAGGGACACATTATGCTTCTGAAGCCCCTGCTTACTCTGTTTGCTCCGGTCTGGTGTGAGCAAAGAAAAGGAAGTAAATCTGCTTGAAATGTTTTTTGAAACTGTCAGAACTCCAGCAACAGAAGTAAAGCTAAATTCCACAAATGCACCTTCCTCCCCAGCCAGCATTTTTAGCTAACTTTGGTAATTATCTAAAGCCAAATGAGGTTTGGAGACTGCCTCTTTCGTTGATGGTTACGACAGCAGCTGAGATCAGCTGGGGAACCCTGTTATTTCTCAGCTTGGCAGAGAGACATACTCATCAATACTTCAGCATCACATGGTCACACAAAAAAAACCCCATAGCGTTGCTCAGGTAGACAGAGTGCAACACAGCGTCATTACAGCGGTGCTTTTCATGTGAATATTTTATGCTGGGTTTGTTACTTGCTTACCCAGTGTAAGGAGATGCTACAGGAACTCTTATGTGCTTACAAAAAAAACACCTTAATTCCAAATGTGGATGAAAGTAGTTTTCTACAGCATGCAAGAAAGAGTAGCGAAAACAATCACAAAGATTCAAGGTAGTTATTGTGTATATGATTGTTGACTGTATTTTCCCAAGGTCATTGTAGGTCATTTACTTGCAGAAAAAAATCTGAACCTGTAGTTAATAAATGGCTTGACAGTATTTTATGCAACTTCTCTGTGTCTCTGATGCAGAGCATAAAGTAAGCCATTTAAAATTCAGCTGTAAAAGTGCCACTTTTTCTTTTAGTCACCAAGGGAATCATCAGGGGAAAGACACCATAAGCCTTCTATTGCTGACATGCTGTCTCCTATTGTTTGCAGAATGGCTGCTCGAGGTTTGCCAGCATGGGCTCAGAGACTTATTTTTTTGTGTTGTTGGTTTTTCTAAAATGTATGAGTTTTATTCTTTAGCATCCAAATGATAGTTTTCCTGTTTCTGAGACTTGGCACAGGCCTTTACATTTTTTGGTGTCATTGTTGAACTCCAGAAAGTTCAATTCAGAAGGCAAACTGGCTGACTGGCATGCAGAAATGCAGTCTCCTCTCTGAGAAAAAGCCCATAGTCAGGATGCAGGGTGCAACACTTAAGAAAATGGAAGCAGACATTTCCATTCTGCAGCAGAAATGGAGCTTTATAAACAATGGGAGAAGTCTGTGGCTGGCAACAGGGGAAGAATGGGGTAAAAAAACTACTCTTAATGAGACACTGAGTTTCCTGGGATCATCACAGCACAGAAAGCCAACAGTATCCTGGGCCACGCATCAAGAGAAGAGTGGAGCCTTGAGCATCCTGGTCTAATGGGACATACCCTGTCATGGCAGGGGGGTTGGCATTAGATGAGTCATAGAATCACAGAATAGTAAGGGTTAGAAAGGATCCCTGGAGATCATCTAGTCCAAGCCCCCTGCCAGAGCAGGATCACCTCAGGCAAGCCACACAGGGACATATTCAGGCAGGTTTTGAATGTCTTTAGAGAAGAGGACTCCACAACCTCTCTTGGCAGCCTGTTCCGGTGTTCCATAATCCTCACAGTAAACAAGTTTTTCCTCATGTTTAGGTAGAACTTCCTGTGTTCCAGTTTGTGTCCGTTGCCCCTCATCCTATCACAGGGCACCACTGAAAAGAAACTGTCCCCTTCTACTTGACAATCATCCTTCAGATATTTGTAAACATTGGTAAGATCCCCTCTCAGTCTTCTCCAGACTAAAAAGATGCAGGTCTCTCAGCCTTTCTTCAACAGAGAGATGTTCCACCCCTTAATCATCCTTGTAGTTCTCTGTTGGATTCTCTCTAATGTTTCCTTGTCCCTCTTGAACTAGAGAGACCAGAACTGAATGCAGTATTCCAGATGTGGTCTCACTAGTGCAGAGTAGAGGGGGAAGAGAACCTCCCTTGACCTGCTGGACACACTCATCTTTATGCACCCCAGGATACCATTGGCCTTCTTGACCACAAGGGCACATTGCTATTCCGTGGATAACTTTTTGTCCACCATGACTCCAAGGTCATTCTCTGTGGAGTTGCTTTCCAGCAGGTCAACCAGCAGGTCAACCCCTAACCTCTACTGGTGCATGATCTTTAAGGTCCCTTCCAACCCAAATCATTCTATGGTTCTATGATTGTAGGAGGTCTTTAGTCCTTGGCCACTGATGCTGTGAAGTATGCATGTTCAATCTATATCATCAAGAAGTATATCTCTATCTCCACACTAATATCTAATTTGTAATGAAAAGCCTCCAGTGGGACTGCCTGTGTGTAGGAACTTAGATCTAGAAAAGATACCTGATAATGTGAGGGCTTACAGCCTGGTGAGAACTCAGACCCCCAGTGTAACACTGTGCAACTATTAGAAGATGAAGTTAGACAAATACAGTCTGAAATAAAACTTAAATTTCTGACTACGGGAGCAACCAAATATTGAAACATGGGACTGGACAGATTCTCTGTGGCTTAGGATCTTTAAGATGAGAGCATGGAGTTTGACAAAAGATTACCTTTGGGAAGAATTCACATAGCTGGTACATACAGGACTGGGACTGAGTGGCTTTGTTGGTCTCCCCTGGTATCTGGGCGTCTCTGAATCTTTCTGTTCAGTCCCTTCTGTCCTAGGCCATGGAAGGAACAAGATTGCCTCTAACACCCTCATGGCTCCACAGGAAGGCAGTATTTAGTGTCAAATCCATGGCTGTCAGTTTCTGCATATAGGGTTCAGGAAGGAGTCCTCCTCCCAGGCATCAATGACTGGTCAATGCCAGAAATTGGCCAGTAGTGGACCTGGACAAAAGAGGTCTACCTCTTCTACAGAGCTGCAGCAAATCCTGTCTTGCAAGGCCTAGGGGATGGGTTTTGGCCACAACTGCAGAGCTATAATGATAATGGGATTCAGGATTAAGAACATCCCACCCCCTGCCCTCTCTCATTAGACTGGGATAGTTGTCTACCTGAAGTGCAATTTGCCTGCTTGATTCAAGTAACTATATTTCACTTAATCAAATTCCAGACATCTCTCAGCACTTGATGCTCTTTTCTCTGAATAGAAACTCTTCACATTAGCTTGGGAGGCACTGGCCTCTTGTAGCTTTTTCTTTCTGCCTCTGAAATGGGGCAAAGAAAAGTGGGATTGTTACAGCAACTTCAGGCTTTAGTGCCTTGGTTTCCTTGCCCTGCTGTGCCTGTGATGCGCTGTGTTTTAGATTCCTGTTAAGCAAATGCTTTAGTGAGCATTTATCATTGGGTTCATATAGGGACTTCAGGGTGATAAAATGTAATGTCCTAAAATATACATTAGGTCAGATTAGGTGATCTAAGAACACTTAAACTATATGAAGCTATGAAAGACAGCTATGTATCTGTCTGATTAGATTGCACAACATAGCAGGTACAGATTTAAACCTTCACTTGCATTTTTTTCCCCTCTGGGAACAGCTACAACCACTTGGGTACAGCCAGTCCCCAATGGGAAAGTTTGGCATAAAGTCTTGCATTGGGTCTGATACTTGCATGGTGGTCCCAAGCCCTTGGCTCAAGGGGCAGCATGTTGACTGAGAGTCCTTCCAACATTACTCATGCTCACAGGAAATGAAAAAGCTAAAGCTGAGACTGACAGGAAGGGCAAAGCCTAACGATGCCCCCCAGCACATTCCTGCCTGAGCACTGTTTTGGCTGGGCTGCAGGCAGAAGGACAGAGAGCATTAGATTAGATACCATAGGCACTGGTGTCATGAAAGACTTTCCTATTAATTGTGTTGCCCTTAAATTCATTAGCAGATACAGGGCTAGGCTTTCTGCTGTTATGGGTTTGCAAGTTTTGAGGACATAACACAAGTTACACCCGTTGTATGCCTGCAGAGACTTTGGCTCATATCTGTACCGCTGCTTTTCCTCTTGCTCTGTACTTGTTCCCTTTCTGAAACTTTCTCCAGCACAGGCTGAAATGTGAGTCATATATTACTCCATTTTTGCTAAGATCATCAGAAGCCTTTAGGCATAAAGACCTAAAAATAAAATAATTTCACCTCCTACCCCCCTACTAATATTGACCCCAAGTGTAAATGGGATTTTTGCCTGGCAGGATGCATTAGGATTCAGAGAGAAACCACAGCAAAAAATAACAGCCGTCAGGGTTTCCTAACTGACCATGAAAGGCACATTACGGAAAGTATAAATAAATAAATAGTGCCCCTGTGCAGACCTACCCCTTGTCATTGAATCACCTAATTCCTTGGTTTATGGCATACTAGAGAAAGTAAGTAAGAGACATCTGAGTTAAGCCAACTATAAAAGCATATTAAGATCAAGCTATATCCACTGACCTGCTGTTTTGATTCGGCAATCCAAGCCCAAAGGCAAATCGCAGACCCTTCTTCGTCAGATGTCCCAAATAAAGTCCCCCCTGAGTCTGCAATAGTCACCTTGCTCTTCCCTTAACCTGAAGCAAGGGGTTGCTGCTGTGGAGCCCCAGGAGGACTGGACTGACAAGAACAGGGGTTAAAATGTCTTTCCACTTCTGGAAGTCTGTTTTTGCCAAGTACTCTGTCCTGTCAGTTACAGAGGGAACAAACGCAAGCAGCAGCAGCAGCTGCTGATCTTGCTCTTTTCTAGTCTATAATTATAACGCCACTTGCCATCAGAAGGACCTCTTTCATTTGAATGAAGAATCTTGCAACATTTTGGCTGGTACCCCCAGTTGTCTATGTTTTGATTCCCATCCTCAAAATGGGAGAGACAAGAAGGAAGCATTTTTCTCTGAGATTTCTCTTGGTAAAAGAGTGATCTCTTTTAGCCAGCCCTGTGAAGACCCCTCAGTGAATAGCACTGACTACACGTAAATGGGGAGACTGAGACAATGCCACCAAATTTGGGAATATACCCCAGCTGTATATGCCCTTGAGCCCACCTGGAGCACACCTTTGCTGCACTGCTGATTCGAATTGGGCACTGGACTGCTTCGCCCCTTCCCCTTTGTAAAATGAGATGAAGTCTATCTTTTATAACCCATGGCATTATGAGGGAGCTGTAAAAGGTGATAGACTGTGAAAGCCCAGCAGATGTCATATAATGTTGCCATAAATCTCTATGGATTATGAAATAATGTGACTGTGATGTAAATAAAAAAAAAAATGCAGATGGAGAGAACAAGCAAGATTTATAGATTTAATACATTTTAGGGTGAAAGGCTTTTCCCCCGTGCTTTACTCCCTTTAAGCTATTTAAGGCCACTTATTTAATTAAAACTCCCTCAGAAAGAAAATAAGTTGCTGCCATTGTCTGCCTTTCTTCTCATTGGCAACAGCAGAAGGATGACACTTAGATGTCAAAGCAGGCGATACATTAGACTGTGGCATGTGTGTGTCAGGCAGTGGCCTGTGGCAAAAGATGACAAATCATTTTAGCATTCAGTGACTTGGCATGAAGAAACATACTGCCTGATCCTATTACAGTGACTGCACTCTGCAAGGAAAACTCTTAACAACAGGGATATTTTAAAGTCACTGGTAAAATAATTACTTAGACCTAAAACATTTTTCTTTGCTGAGTATAATTGTTCACTGGTCTCGCTGAGCAGTAAATAATAGCACCTCTGTGTGTCAGTCGGTATCAGGTGGTTTTCCTGGCGGCTCTTCCGTCTTCCTGCAGATTGGAGCTGCTGAAATTGCTCCACAGGCTCTGAGCTGTTTTGCAGAAGAGAGAGATTTAGAGCTCCTGTGTGTTCATAGGCAGAAATAAATATGGGTTTCCAGCTGTGCAGCTCCACTGTGACCAGTTCTGTAGGAAATGCTCCTCTTTTATCACTAAGGTGTCCCTAAGTCCTTGCTGGATATTTCCTAAAGACAGGAGATGTTTTTATCCCTCCTTCTCCATTTCCCCCCTCCCCAAGCGAAGCATACTTGATTAGTGTAGAGCCCTTGGCAACAAAGGCTTTACTGCACTCTCTGACTTGGCTGGGCACATCCCTTCCCTGTTGATGGTGCTTTCATTTTAGGGGACATTCGGAGGTCTAGTCCCTGTAGGGTGTCTGTGTCCACCTGACTGCGGGGGGAAGCGACAGCTTGTAACTGCTACTGCAAAATTCCCGGGTAGTGAACTTATCACCTTTTCTAGCTCTCGTTAATATCTATGTTATCATGAGTGAGTGGAGGCCTTTACTGTAAATTTTAAGGCAGTCTTACATTTTGAATCAAGTCTCCAGTTTAGCTTTATATTGGTATTTTGAATCCACAACATTAACAACACATTGGTAGTGGGGTCCGAAAGCTCATTTATTACAGAAGGGATGTGAAAGTCATCACAATAATTTATTAGGTTCAGTAAGGACTAACTACAGAGCTCTGTAAAAAATCTCTTTTTTTTTCAAAGACATTAGAAGATTCCTTCTGCTTTAGAGTCAGAGGATAAAAATGGTAACTCAGGAGAAAGAAAACAGCATTGAATGCTTTTCCCAGTCTCTGACAAAAGTGTCAGCTAAGGCTAAGGACTGAGAAAACATTGGTTAATGACAGTCACGCTCCTTTGCTTCTGGGTGATGTTGACACAGCTGTGACAGGCCCACTGTATAAGAAATGCCTGCTGGAGCTTTGAGAGGGCTGCTGCCAAGGAAGGCAGGAGCAGGACATCACTGCAGTGAGCACACAGCTAAACAGAGCTGTAGGGAGGCATCAGAGCAAAAGGAGGCCTGTTCCTCTGCCCCTCCACCACTGGGCTGCTGTCTCACAGGGGTGTTACAGCACCAGGGATGGAAAGACACTGGGCACAACCGTCCCATGTCCTCCTGTTACTGTCCACCATATGCCAGTGTCCAGCAAACATGGCTGCAGTGGCAGTGGAAGCAGGGTCCCCGACAGCCACTTTGGGCGGAAGAGATGGAGCTGGCAGACAGAGGGATGAAGGGAGGAGTTTCATGCACACTGCTGGTCTCCTGGCCCCCTCTCTGGTGGCAGCAGTGACCAGTCAAGGTTCGCTCCCTTATGGCAAAACACCTGCCTGAGCAGAGCTCTTTCATGCAGCCCACCTCCAATCTGTGTAGAAATAAATCCCTCTTGCTATATGCTGCTCATTGCTGATGAGTTTTCAACAAGGCTGGGATATATAGATATGTCATGTTGGGCCAGTAGGCATTTTCTGGGCAAAGCACCCTTGGGCAATTTGACAGGAAAGGGGACATAGGTTTTCTGAAGCATTACCTGCCTGGAGTTATCAAGGAACAAGCCTGGACTAGCTCCCAGAGATTCAAGAGAAAGAATTTTTAAAAAAATAATTCTGGTGATTTCTTCCAATCTGATGCAATAAAGACTAATCCATCAAACACTGAGCTTGGGAATACCTTCTGAAGAACAGAGAGACCTGTGATCTGTGGCCCGTTGTTAAGAACTGGAACCCCTCTCTTGTACTTTCTGATAAACTATCTTCCTGACACATTTGTTGAATGAGAAAATCTATGGTACAAAGAGCCACTTGGGCAATCTCAGTGGTGCCCTAGCACTTTAATACACTATTTTGTGAAGAAGCTCATTCAAAAAGCTGCCAACTCATTAATTGGCTAATAGGCAGCTGATGTGTATAACATAATAGAGGAAATAAATAAATATAGATCTTTGAAAAGAAAAAAAAAATCTGTAAGGATTTGTCTTTGTATTGCCTCCCCTCTACTATGTGACTGTTTCTATCACAAGATGTATGGGTGATTATGACCATTTATAAGATTTTTAAAAATAACTGAGGCCACTGCAGGAAATGAAGTTTTATGGCAAATTCTTAAATTTTCATAGTAACAATTGAAGACCTGCAAACTGTTGCTAGAATTCTAGTGTTCTTTATATTATAAACCACTATGTTTTTCACCTTTGTATTTAAGAAATGATTTTGCAGATATTGGGAGACCAGTTAAAATCTATATGGAGTCTTACCCTGGACTATTAATCCAAATGAAGATTTCTTCAAGCCCTGATAAATAAGTAATACTTTAAGATATTCACACCTTTGCTATCACATGCAATTATCTCTGAGAGGTGTCATATTGCAGAGAGAATGCAGAAATTGTTTTTGTATACACTTTGTTCCTAAAAGTTTATCAAAAAGGGATGGATTTGTGCAGTAAATTAGTAGTTCACATTTGCAATAAAGAGTTTAGTTTTATCACTTCTTGTCCTTCTTCTGACCTTTCTTGATAGACCTCCTTAGGAAAAGTTGCATCATCATGAAATAGGAGCAAAAGAGGTTCTTTTGTTTTACAAAAGTATAGGGTAGACAAGAATTTGAAAGGCCTCATCTATAATAATAGTTTTCAGAAGTTTCTCTGTATATGCAGCTCTACTAACGATCACTGCTAATGCTGTATTTTGCATTCGTGTTCTCTTGATGTGCTTTGGACACATATAAATCACACAGGAACAAAAACATTTTAGTGCTGTGTAACTAGACAGGTTTCTGCTAACATCATCCACAGGTGTTTAACAAGACAGTGCAGTGCAACAGATGGTAGAAATCCACTGAATACAAGTTATTTAATTTATTTGTGATTCCTGCTCCTCTTTCCTCTTGATATTTGTGCCCATTTGCACTGGAAGGTTTCTGGAAGAGACACTAACTCATACTGTGTGTTACTGAAACTTCAGGCAAACACAGATACATATCTGTATCTGTAATGAAAATGCATAATGCCAATATCCAAAGGAATGTCATAATAAATAACTAGGCTAAAATGTGGTCTGAACAACATGAAAGAATTTTCTTATTGAAAAGAGATGAATAATTAAAGTGTTGGGTAGAAGACAGTATATAAAGAAGCTACTGTCAGATTTTCTCAAATGAGAATATATTGAGTTTTCTTTATTTTTCTACTTACTGTCACTTGCTGCTGGAATTCCTGTCTTAAATAAATGAGTAAATTAACATAAGATGTCCTCTTCCCATAGAACGAATGTGTAGAGAGCTGCTGTGATATCTTACAGTCTCTTTCATGACAGAAACTGCAATAATTAAAAGTTAATCTAATGGGAGAGATATCACCATATTTAGCATCATTCAGTGTGGGTTGTGGAATTATACTTTAAAGGAGACTCTTTTATCTCTGCAAGTCACATGGTAGAATACTTCAGAGGATTACAAATGAATTTGTCTGCAGGATAAACCCTGCTGCCCCAACAGATTAATTCTCCAAGAACTGTAAAACTGTATTCAGAAACACTTTGCTTTGCTACTTCCTTGTAATGAAATAAATGTAATTTGTTACGTGGTACTGCTGAGTTTCGTATTAGAAATATTATTATTACCATGACTGTTATCAGCCTCAACAATCCTTTTATTGCTGGAAGGCACAGACACACAAAAGCAAACATGTCATGGTGTGGGTCTTCTCAGACCGAAGATGGAATCAAAAAAGCAACCAGGAATAAGGTGTCCAGGAATTGGGCTCAAAAGCCAATGCCTGGATTGACTAGGGGAGCTTTCTCTTGATTTAAGACCTACCACTCAAAAGTGCTGCTTATCGGTCTGGGTAGGTTAGTTAATATATGCTAATGTAGATTCAGCCTAAGTGAAAGCTAAATGTTCAAAAGGCCAATCACAGAAAGGGAAAAGCTTGATTTTGGTCTGTGGACTGACTCTTCTCAAGTCCGTGTCATTCTGCTTTGCAAGTGACCACGGTTTCAAAATTTCTTGCACAATGTCAAGCATTTGATATTAGATAATTTCCTTGCTTGCCTAAAAATGCAGCTGATTGCACAGCCATTTGCATAATCATCCTTTTGTACATGCAGGATACTACAAAACTGTAATGCCTTTTCTTTTTTAATGAAGAAGTTATGTTAACAGACTTGTGTTGTTGTGGACATGGAGGAATATTGATGGCTGATAAATAGTCTGTGCTTTATAATGTATATTAATGTCTCCCGCACTTCTTAGGAGTTAGAATTCATAAAGAGGGATCTTTTCTTACATCGGAATATGACTTTAAGAGTATGACACTGTGCAGTAATGACTGATGTAAGGCTGTGGTGCAATTTACCATATACTACACGGTTAGAGGTGTGATTGAACTGTGCTGAAACTGATGAGAGAAACTACACCCTTCATTATCTGTATTCATATTAAGGGGGACCTCAAAACAAAATATAGAGCCATGTTACCACCGAATGCAACTACAATTTTAAGGATAAAGAATTTTCTTGGGTTTTGTCTTGGGCAGAGAGATTTGTGCAACTATCTGCTTGTATGAGAGACAGGGAAGGATGAGACCAAAGAGATTCAAAGAATGAGGTGCAAACTAAGAACAGACAGCAAAGCATTTGCAGGAAAAAGTGTTTAGAAAAGGCAAATTCTTTTGAGTTAGGTATTGTCTGGAAAGGACTTGGGATGGTTGTTGCTGTCTTTGTGAGAATAAGTTTCTTGGTATTTTGCATAAGAATGGATTACACTGAGATGGCTGAAGCCCATCAATTTCTGTTTGTAAAGGGAATAGCTTACATGGGTTCTTTTTGTTATTTAGCTAGTTTTACTTCAAAAAGCCCTAATGAGACTTACTGCTGTTAAAAACAGTACTTGATACACACCCAGGTGGTTCTGCTAGACATGTATTAAAGCTAGCTCTGCTTTCCTCCCTTTCATACTTCAATACTAAATATTTCTGCCAGAACTTCACTTGCTCATTTTGCAGATTTTGATTAAGAGGTGTATTAAAAAAAAAAAAAAAAGGAATAAAAAGAAAAAAGAAAATAATAGTAAGCTTAGTGAACCAACAGAGGTAAACACTGAGCCTTGCCTTTTTCTATGGACAACAAGCTCAATCATTTCCACCTGAACTGCAACAAACTCTCTCATTCTCTGCTTTCTGTAACTTTTCACTTAGAAAAAATGCCTAAAAAGCCTGGGTAGCTTTTGCAGAATACGCACTATGCTGAGTTTGTTTACTTGGATTCAAAATCGAAAGTCTCATTGCTCCCTCAGACATGAGGATTAGTCTGTGAGCCAAGACCGGATGAAACAAATCCTACACTCACCATGTCGCTGCTGAGCCAGTACATGGCCCGAAACACTCACAAGCATTGAATGGTGCTAGCTGGAGAATTTGTCCTTCACCCTCCTCTGGGTAAATCCATGCTTTGACTGTTTTACTGAGGTAATGGAAAACTTTTCTTGCCCCAGCGAGTGTGGCCACATTTCCAATCAAGGTAACACAGATGTAAATGCTAGTGGAGACAAAGCTTCTGGGTGGTTTGGCACTTTTAAAGTCACTCTGGGGGATGTAATGGAGTAATCCTTCTCTTTTCTAGAATGGGAGCTGCTCAGTTTTCAATACCACTTTAGCACTTTTTATCATCTATGCAACTGAATAAAGGATTTGGATTACTTTTTAGACATGCCTCTCTGCTGTGTTGAACATACAGAGCATTGCCACCATGAGTGGGCCAAGGTGGAGAAGGCAGAAGGAGACAAGGAGAACTAAAGGCCCCTTTAAAATGGGAGGCATTCCTATGCCAAGTGGAGTGATGTCCATAGCAACCAGGCAATGCAGGAGAGAAGATCAATAAAACAGTATTTCTATCACATAGGAAAATGGTTGACACCTGCAAAAACTTTTCTTTAAGATCAGCTTCACCTTGCAGAGCAGAACATAGCAGTAATTGACAGCCCTGATTGAAGTCTGGTTTTGAATCTCTGTGTCACTGAACAAAAATAAAGAAAATTCAGCCCATTAAAGCCACATCTTCCATTTCTGTATCGACTTTGGTCTGAAAGAATGAAGAAAAAAACCCTTGAAAAATTCATTATTTAGATTCATTATATAAAGTTTATCAAATGACCACATTATGGGGAAAGAGGAAGTCTTAGGGACTTCAATTTAGAGATGGATAACTTAAGGCATAGGGAGGGTACATAGCTCCAAAGCAGAACTGTGAATAAAACATAGGATTTCTGAATTCTCACCCTTTTCACTCTTATTACTCAAAGTATTTGATGGACTATTTCTGGAGTCTCATCAGGTAAAAGGTTTCTTGCGTTTCCACTATTGCTTTGTGCAAAGTTTGTTTGGCTTTTGAGGGGTTAATTTTCAGGTGAAAATGTATTTTGAATTTTTTATTTTCCGATTTCTGAGTTCAAGTTTGTCATCTCTGTTGTCTTCCAACTAGGGATGAACATGTACTATTTTTAATCATACTCTGGATCTGTCCCTGGCTTGCTTCTAAAGATAAACGAAACCACATGTCAGTCCTTACATAAGTTGGTAAGGCCATTTCAGTTTTTTTTGTTTCTTTCACTTAGTATTAAGTTACATTTATAACTACCTTCAAAAAGACTAGAAGCATTATTTATTTTATATGCAACAGCAGAATCTGCTTAGCTGGGCAGCTTGTTTGCAGAATCAGTCTTATGGTCAAAGTGGATAATTGTAAACTAATATGCTCAAAGGGGGAATTTCCTTTTAATCCTTGACATTTAGTACTTGTCATTTAACAGTTAATAGATAATTTATATTCTTTATTCTTTTGTATCTTCCCTGATTAGACTGTGTTCTGTATAGTCATATAAAGGTTGGGTTTTTTTAAACACAGTATTTTCCATTCTTATTCTATTGTATCAATGATTTCTGCAAGTTGTGTATAGATATATGCTGTGTATAAAAGGAATTTTACCCTCTTTTTTTTTTTTTTTCTTTTGTATTCAGGCTTTGACTTTTAATTAAGGAGTACAGGACTTCAATGAGCGTTCACTTTTTAGACATCATTTTAAGCTCTTATATCTTATGCTGATTTAGTGCGTTAAGTCTAACAGAGGAGAACACAATGGAGTGGTTTGAGGTTTTGATACTGCAACAGATTTGCTGCGTGGTTTGAGCACATCATTTGAGTCATTCCAAGACAAATAGTAAAGAATCAATAGAAGTGATATAGAAAAGAGTTTGGTAAGACTTTTGAAAATCCATCCTATGACATCTCATAGAAAAGGGAGGGTCACACTGTCTAGAATAAACTGCTGCAAAGACATTAAAAGACTGATATGAAAACATGTGCAAACCATGGTTTGGGATGGCTAATTGTTAAAAGTAAAGCATCTCATCTTAGAGGATCATTCTTGTGCTAATACACAATACTTTAATTAATGACTTGGCTGATGGAATAGGGAGTGCACTTCCCAAATTTGCAAGACATGAAGGCCAATAAACATTTTTTTCGGAATAAGATTAGAATTCAGTTAGAATTCTATGTCAATGGACATAGAAGAAAGTTCACGAGTGAAGTCACATGCAAGTTGGAGAAAAACTGGTTAAGCAGCATTCTGCTGCCATAGGAAAAAAAGCCAGGGATCTTTGCTGGGATGTATAAACAGGTGTGCAATATATGTGGAAGCCAGTGCTGTTCAGACCTCAGCTGAAGTGCCGTACCCAGACTTGAGCACTGCTCTTCTACAAAGATGAGGACCCCCAGGAAGAAGTGCAGAGAGAATAATAATATCAGTTGGAGGTATAAAAACATCACCTATGAGGAAAGATTTAAGTAACTGTGTTCATTCTTTGAGAAAACAGAGAGGATAGATGATGCTGTAAAACACCCTGAAGATTGTTGCTTCCTGCATCCACTAAACTCATTACCTATTGTCCTACACTGTAGCAAATGAGATTAGGTCACACTTTGGAATATATTTCTGACTCCAAGCTTAGTTTAGCTCTGGAATGCCTGGCTCAGGGAAGCTGCTGTGTTCCACCCACCACTGGAAGCTTTGAGAAAGAGTTTCAGGAGCAGTTAACATCAATCCTGCCTATTTGCTATTATTCTGAGGTTTTTTTTAATAAGTACATTTGAATTAAAACAGAGACCTCACTGTTTTTAATATATCAGTTGAATCAGGGAAAGCAGCAAAAAAAAGATCAGAGATGTAGTTTTAGAACTCCCATAAGCTGGATGTTTATTTATGCCAATATACCAACTAGATTTGCTTTCTAAATGCTTGGCTAAATGTTGAAGAAATATGCCTGACTGGGGAAATCTTGTCTATACTATAGTTCCCCAAACTTCTAGCACTGGCTCAGCTGAGCTAGTAGAAGTGGGAAAAAAAAAAATAAATCTCTAAAATAGATAAGATTTATAGTTTCTGTACTTTTGTTTTTTTTTACTTAGTGGATCATTCTTTGTTTCTTTTCACAGTGCTATGGGGTTGCAATGCATGTGCGACTTCTATTAATAGATTCATCCTTTGGTTTGCTTGAGCTTATTGTTTGATAGTATGTCAGTTGAAAAGGAGGTAATAATTATGGTTTATTCAATATATAAAAAAAACCCAAACAAGTAGGAAGTACCACAGGCAAGTAGAAAATAAGATTTCAAACTTTATCTGTTTTATTATCTGTGGAATTGTTGAGACATCCTTCCTCATCACACACTTGAACATCTTCTGTAAAGAGAACAACCTTCTCATTCTTCTATTCCTCCTAACATGTGGGAGGAAAAAAATTGATTAGCTGGCATTTGTGTTTGTGTATATAGATAAGAAACTTTAAGTTCAGATCAAAGAAATATGACGCACTTGGTTTCTTTAACGTCCTGCAGCCATTCTTGCCTCCAACAGAGAAACCTGTCATGGTCTGAGGCTACCTTCTGTGAAATACCTTTTCCTCTTGTGCTTTTTCCTCCCTGAAATGGATTTCTTGGACCTAGTGGAGTGTAAGCACTAGTGATGGAAATAGCCAAATTTGAAAACACAGTCTCTCAGATGGATGCTTCAAATATAACAGAAGACCCGGACAGAGATGCAGTTCAGGGGGACTCTGTGCAGCACAAGAACTGTTTGCAGTGATGTTTACCACCTTTTTCACCAGTATGACTGGAGAGAAGCTACACCAATGAAACTGTCAGTTGTTAGTGCACAGATTGCTGTGGCCACATCCGTACCAGTATACCTACCCAGCTTTCTGTCTAGTGGGAGAAAAGGAGTTTCTGCTCTGGGGCTTTTAACCACACTGAGGAGTTTAAAAGGAACAGATTTAATAAGACAAGTGAATAGATTTGATGGGAGAAGCAAATAGTGGTGCTCATTAGAAACGAGGCAGTTTTAGCAAAGTCTGTCCTCTGGATTTCGTACATCAAGCAGTTTTGTTGAATGGCCCTGTCAGATTACGTCTATTTCATCAGAGGCGGCACCCACGGCATATGTTATTCCTCCAAAGCTGCACATCACTTTCCACTGGAAGCAGTGACTCATTTAGAACAATAGTGATGCACGGTTGTGTTTCTAAAAGGACTTCCAGTTTTCCTGATAGCTAGGGGTCTAAGGGCACTAAAAGGCCTTAATTGCCCTGAGCAGCCTAATCTGGGGCCCCTACTCAACTACCTTCTTCCCACAGTGGACAGGGACTCCAGGGCTCTATTTAAGGTCAGGCCCAGGCCCCCAGGATTTGTCTGTGCTCTGTCTTGGGTGAGCTTATCTGGGTTGCTCCTTCCTTAGATGAGACTCAGACCTATTACACATTGTAGACTTAAGTCTAGTTCTGCCTCTTGCTCTTCCTGATGAGACTTCTTGGATGGATCCTGGACTTGATTTGATATCTCGCCTTGTATGAGGGTATGACAAAGCCTGTTGCTATCATCATCCTGGTCTTGACAGTGCCCTCATTGGTGGGGTTACCCTTGCCTTCCAGTTCATGATGCTTGGAGGAGTAGCCCTGCTCCGACACTGATGTGCAACTTGAGAAAGAACCAAGAGATGGATAAAAGTACTCTTAAAATAATTTTTTATTGTATTTTTAAAAAATGCTTATTTATTTATGTCACTGGTTTTAATCCAAATTGTTTTAATTTTGAATTTTAACCATGTAAGTTATATTTTTCTGCAGTTTGTTGCTGCCTGACTTTTTAAAGTATTACATACAGCAAAATACAAGAGTACTTTGACAAAATAAATCTGCTGGTGATTAATTTTAGCACAGTCAAATGTCTTTGGAACTGTATTCCTTTTATTCCCTGAAATGCAAGATGTCTAATCTGGTTAAAACAGCAGATTGACATGCCAAGTAGAGTTGTTGTACAGGATTAAGAACTATAGGATTACAGATCCTAATTATAGACTCTTGTCAGTTTACTATGTCTTAATACATTGTTTTCAACTTCTGATTCGACTTGTCATGTCTCTTTTGCAATCATGTCTTTAACGAACTTCCTGATGCATCTTTTAATTTGGGAAACCTGTACTTTGATTGCACTGCCTGGATTCTATTGCATGGCAATATTAACGAATTAAATAGTTTTAAAGGTTGGAGCACTTCAAACTGAACATCTCTGCTTTATGAGGCTTTCCTCAACAAACTTCAAATTATACTGCTATTTCAATATTCCACTTATGGCACTGCTTGCTTTCTTGGTTTTCAGATTACTTCCAAAAAAGCTGTAGATGGTGATTTTCTGTAGCCATTCCCCCCTGTAGGCAGTGTAGATTTACATATTGAAAAGGTATTTAGAAGATATTACCTGCTACTTTTAGGTAATATACTTACTTTAAGATGAATGCCATTGATACATTTGTCTTTTGACATCTTCTTTGTCATGTTATTTTGCCCTCAGTGAACTTCTTGCTTGGTGAATGCTATAGTGAAGGTGCCACGGACAACATTATTTGTCTATGGCTATGTCCTGCAGGACTGGGCAAACAGGATTCTTTCACATTCAGCGGAAAGCTGTCAAGATAATTAACGTTTCAATTATTGACTGGAATGTGGCCTAGATTCCTTAACTGATGCATGCCACAGGATCTTGTTTACCTTAGATTTTTTGCTAAAGTTCCTTACCATTGCAGCACATGTCGTTAGTGCAGCTGAACTGAACCAAGAAAAAGTGCATTGTCCAGCCAACACCACTGGCATTTGAGGCACATTTTTGGCACTGTAATGGGACTAGTGGTAAAATGGAGGTTTGATTTTAGCAGCTTTCCAACATTTTGACTACTGCTTTTAAAGACAGAGGAAACACAAAACAGTCCAGACCAAGATTTCAGAAGGAAAAAAAGTGAAGGCTGCATGTTAACATCTGAAAAGCTGGAAAATTGCCCCAACTTGCCACAATGCTTGTGTCAGGGTGGCAGTGATGAAGGCTTAATAACAAAGGCAAGAGGAGAGGTAGTAGTAATAGCTCAAACTAGTAGAACTTTTTTTTTTTTTTTTTTAAGCAGGTCTCAGCTCTATTTTAGCTTTATTAGCGGCCTTATTTCACAAGTCTTGTGCATAGAGATTACAGTTGAGTCTTTAATTATTATATATATTAGGCAGGCTCAGAACCTCATTTGGAGCAGTGCGTGTCCTGTGAATGAAAAACACTGGATAATGATCTGGCCTATGTTTCATTTTTAATTGTGTAATCCTGCACCTTCGTTACGGTATGCCATTAAATACAGAATTATTAACTTCCTCGTGTTTTTCACAGTAACAAAACATTCAGACTTTCATAGCCCTGTCCTTGCCTGCCATTGAACAGAAGCTGTGTTTTAACCCTCTCTTCCAGGTGATGAGAGGAGGAACTTCAGCAGATCTCTCCTGATCCACGAGGGTTTGCAGCCTCTCTTCTCTGGTGCCCATGGTGGTACTCCTGCCCGGTACTGTGTCAGCAGGGAGCCTCTGGCACCTCTCCAGCCAGGCCCTGGGGAAAGGCTGTAGCAACATTTTGTGGTCCTGGTGTTTGCCATGGGCCACCCTGGCACCGCTTGTAGTGGAGGGATGGACGCTGCTCCTGACCCACCCGTCGCGGCCATGTCATGCGCCTGCCTTGCCTCCGGCCTCCTGACAGACCTTCTGGCCCCTGAGACCCGGCTCAGCGTGGCTGACCATGAAAGGTGAGAAGCAAGAGCCTCCCTGAGACCTTCCCTCAGAAGAACTCCGGGTCGCTGGTGGGGAAGGGCAGTGATTCGCGGGCACCACTGACAGCTCTGGCTGGCCCTGCACCTTGTCTCGTGGGGTGCATCTGGAGGGGAGCGGCCTGTTCCCCGGGCCTGGGAAGGCTGCCGTGCTCAGGGGGGGCCGCACCCGAAACGGACCGGTGGGCGGTTTCCCCCTGCCCCGCTAGGGGGCGGGGGTCGCGCTCACCTGCCCCCTACCCGCGGTGGGCGGTGCGGCCGCGGGGCGCATGCGCGGCGGCCGCCCAGCGCCCCGCCCCGCCCCCAGGTTGGCGAAGGGGACGCGGTGCGGCGGCCGCTCTCGCTAGGCTCGGCAGGTACGTGGCGGCGGCACTGTGCGGCCCCCGGTCCCGGCCACAGTTCCGCTGGCGGGAGGGGTCGGCCGGCTCGCAGCTTCCCGCTGGCGTCGTCGCACTTGCCCGGCACCGCGCTCCCGGGAGCTTGTGCCCGGGCGGGCGTAG
>JANHFX010020972.1:0-21876 GCA_027560015.1 Chloroceryle amazona | reverse complement strand
GTGGAGCAGCCTCTGGTTCCCAGCAGGAGGGCTGAGGTGGGAACCCATCCCACCCGCCTCTGTTCTCGTGGGCGAGAGCCAGCGGTCCCCGGCAGCCACCCGACAGCCCCCCGGCTCCTGCGGTGTTTGGAGCAGCGCAGAACATTTCCTTGTTGTTAAATGTCAAATGTTTTAATGATCAAGATTTAGACATAAAACTGTAATGAAGTTGGCTTCTATTTCACGTCTGATTTATGGCCAGTGCAGAGAGGGAAGGGAAAAGGTTGATCTGCAGGGTTTGGTCATGCTGCAGATAGCACCAGTAATTCCAGATGCTCACCTGTCACCCTAGGATGTTTGTGAGTAAAATCAAATCCATCTGGTGTCAAAGATCAATAAATGGGATTTATGGTATTAGTAATATTTATTTATTTTAAAGAATCTGCCAAGAAGCAAAATGAATGCTGTTTTCTGGGGTGTTTTACTCTCTGGACATTTAAAGCCAGTTTCAGACTTTGTTTTTATCTCTGCCTATTAGTTGTGAACATCCCTTCCTAAGAGCTTAGAAATCTGCAAAGAAAACATGAGATCTACCACTCTGACACGCCCGAGGATTCACAGAGAAACGCAGACAGAGCAGCGCTAGCTTTGGGAGGCAGAGCTGCACTTCAGTCTGTGCTCTGCTGTGGGTATTTGGTCAGCAAACTACGGAGAACATGATGCCCACTGTCTTGGCAGCTTTCCCCCCTAATTTTAATTGTGTGATTTCTACGAAAGGGTGAAAATTAACTGAAATACTTTGCATATCTTTCTTTACTTGAGTCAAAATATGACAAATTACCTTTTTTTTTTGTTTTGTCTCGGGTCCCTACGATGCTCCTTTACGCGTCGGGAAAAAGCAAACTAAGGACGAGCGATGTGATGGGAGGGGGAGCAGCTCTCTCCCCTGGAGCTAATGTGCTAATTCTGACCCGCTCCAAAGATAACCTTCCTTCCTGAGCCGCAGGAAGAAACAGGTGGGAAAAAAACCCTGAAATCAGCTCCGAACAGGTTTGTTCCTTTGGGCGAGGATAAACTTTCCAGAAAGGCCTTGCAGCTAAGGGAGGGCGAACTGGGTCAGTTCAGCTGCCGGCTCCTGCGGTGGCCGCGGCCCTCGCCACGCTCACGACAGACGGGGCGAAGCGTGGGGTGCAGAGCGTGCGCGCTGCCTGCCCTCCAGGCCAGCGTGTCCGTGGGGGTGTGGGGGTGTCTCCTGCAGCAGCGTGGTCTGCAGCAGGTCACTGTCACCTTATATGTGCAAGGGAGGGAGGTCACTCTTTCCTTCAGTGCCAGCATTCAAAACAGAGCTTTTAAGCATCTTTGCAGTACTCTGTGTGATGTTCTGAGTTACAACGGGCAGGGAAGTTTCAGTTTATTTCATTTTGCAAATTAATCCGCAGAGTGGCTCACCCCTGTGGTTGCCCCTGGGGCGGTGGAGCTGAGTGACATCCCTCGAGCGTTACTGCAGGTCAGCAGAGGGGTCTTTGGTAATTCTGACTAAATTCATCTGCAGGACCAGCCTTCTGGGTTAAGCAACCTGAAACTCAGAACCACAGTTCATGGAAGATTTCTTAAAAACTTTGTAGTGTGTGTTTGCTTAATTCCCGTGGAGATGCTGCCGAGAGGCTGCGGTTCACCGGGCAGAGCAAGGGGGGTGTCAGGCTTGGCTCACACAGTGCCGCTCGTCCTGGGCCGGCCCTGGCCCTGCGGGCTGAGACTTCACCTTCCAGGCCTCTGCTGCCATGGGGAGCATTTCGTCCTAACCCAGCCGTACCGTCCTCTCGTGGCGTGCGTGCAAACGCCGTGGAGCTGCGGTTCAGTGCCGCTGAATTTCACAGAAATTGGTACCATTCAGCTCTTGGAAACAGCTCCTGCCGCTGCTGAGCCCTGCGGACTCGGCCGCTTTCCGCACTTCTTGGCAGGAGAGACTGAGCTTTGTGGAGTGATGGAGCTGAGGACCTGGAGGTCGTGGTGTCACCCTGTGCATGGGCTGCAGTTTGGCGCGGGGCGGGCGGGTGGCGTCCCTTGGGCAGCTCCCGTGCACACCACGCTGTCCCGTCCCCAGCTGGGAGCTCGGCTCCGTTCAAGGCTCACGCAGCCTCTCCTCGTCAGCTGTCCTGGGGCTGCTGCTGACCGTGTGTGTTGCCTTCTCCCACCACACCCCACTGGGCTTTCAGTTGTGGGTGGCCACAGCCAGCACAGCCGCCAGGTGAAAGGGCCACCGTGAGCTGACTGGAGAGAAGGCGCAGCCTTGGCCATCGGGTGCTTCCCAGGTACCCTTCCCGGACGATGTGTCCTACGTGTGCTGTGTCTGTCAGCGTGGAGCAGATGCTTGCGCGGGTGGCTGCTCGCGCTGCACCTGACAAAGTGTTTCTTTTTATTGCCATGCTAAAGAAGCCTTGCTCGGGGGCTCCTCCTTACCCACCGAGGGGTGGTTTGGCTCAATTCAGTTTCGCCTCCGTGTCTTTTCAGTATGTAAACATCAGACTCCTGGATGGTAGCGTGTTTGGACTCCATGTGGCCTGGAGGATCTAAGCATTAAAAAAACCAAAAGGAACAAAAAATAACAAAACCAAAACCAAAAGCCCCAAGACCCATGTTACAGTCCGTGCTTTGAAGTTCTTGCTTCTGCGCCAGTGGTCGATGCAGATGTGTTGTAAAGGCCTTGTTCTTGAAATGAACCAAACCAGGCTTTTTTTTTTTCCTTTCCTTTTTTCCTTGATTTTTAATCCTTTCTTCCCCAGTTAAGAGCGCATCCAGCCTTGTCTGCCGCAGCTCCTTCCCTCCCGCCCCCCCCTTTCCCATTCCCTAGGGAAACACAGGTGCCAGTCCGGTGTTGCAGGTCATGTTGTCCTTCCCTGGCAGCCGTCGGTCATTGAACGTGTGCATGTTGATCACGGCATCCGTCTTCACCATGATGGGTGGCTGGGGCTTGTGTTTGACCCGTCGCTGGCAGGTGAGCGACAGCCGGATCTCATCGGCCATGGCGCTGCAGAAGGAGCGCTGGGGAGAGCAGGGACAAAAAGCACCGTTACCGCCGGCAGAGTGTTCCCCTAACCCCTCCGAGCGGGAGGGCGCGGAAACCAGGCTGGGCAGAGGGCAGGCACGAGGCTCAGCCTGCGCGTAAGGCGTCAGCTCCGCTTAGCGGGACTTCAGTGCTGCGCGGGTGTCTGGTTGACCCCTCTCTCCTCTGGCAAGAATTGTACCTTTGTCGCACTAAATCCTGCAAAAGGGCCGAGCCGCAGGCGGCCGTTGGAGTGCCGGTGCTTTGTGTGATCCCTGCTGGGGGTCTGGCAGATTTATGTGCTGGGAATCACAGGGCTATTGGATCCTGCTGGGCTTGCTAGTGGGCAGTTTTCCTTCATCTATCTAGTCCAGCACGTGGGCAGTTCGCTTTGATTTCTGGTCATGCACACAAATGCACTTTCCACTCACTGCGCCGTGACACGCAAGGAAGAGGGAAAACCCCAGCGTCTGTCTCTTGCTTCCTGAGGGCTAATCAGCCACTGCGGGTGGGATGGGCTGATTGTGTAAGTGGTGTGAAAAGTTGTAAGATAGCATGAGGCTTCCTGGTGGACCCTGACAAGTTCCTTGAGGCTCTTTGAACAGGGCTGGGGGGAAGAGCTGGAGACTTCATGCACGCGTATGTTACACCTGGAACATGCAACGCGATTGTGTGTGATGGTGACAGGTGGATATAACAGCTCTGAAAGGTCTCTTCCAGAGACCTCTGTCCGTGTTTTCATTATTTATGTGTTGGCTTGCTCAGAATTCCTCTACAGATGTTTATTAGTCTAGTTACTGCAGCAGCAGATGACCCTGATCAGAGTAGCCATGATTTGTCCCCTCACCTGAGGCTGACCGAGCGGGACAGAGCAATGAGCCTTAGGGGATGGCATTTCAGGGGGGCTGGGGTCCTTGGACCCCCAGGCAGCAAAGGCAGGGCTGAATCCCTCTGCCCATCTCCCTGCCTCCCTCTGGGGTCAGCGTGCAAAGTCCTCAGTGGCTGGGCTAGAGGTGGCGCAGGGAAACGGAGGAAATCGGTACCTGCTCACGCTCCGCCGTTTTGCGCAGCTTGTAGATGAACTCCACCATGGCCACGAAGATGGAGAGCACCAAGCCTGCTGCCAGAACGATGAAGATCCCACCGATGTTCTGGATGCCCAGAGCGCTGGCCTCCTTGTTCTCATCCTCAGGGCAGCCGTTCCCCCGCCACCACTTCTCCTTCATTACGTGGAGCTTGTCCTCCTCCTGGAGCTGGAGGATGGCAATGGTGATCTTGTCCCTGTAGGGTGACCCTGGGGAGGGGGAGCACCATTACATACAGAGGGAAGGCCCGACAAAAATGACACAGTGGGGAATGTGTCTGCACTAAGTGGGGCTGCTCAGACCTCTCTCCAACAGGCGGGCAGCATAAGCTTTGGGATTTGGGAATTTGCTGTTGGCAGTGGATTGTCTTAATCCGCTGCTGTTACGTCTGTGGTAACTACCCCTGCTCCAGGGTGCCCCCAGAACTCCCCCCGCTGTCACTTACCCATGGGAGTCCCAATCCCGTAGCCTTTGGAATCGATGAGCCCCCCGATCTGCGTCAGGTTGCAGTTCCTCTGGGTGATGTATTCGATGGTGGTCGACTCCATCAGCAGGGCGTAGTCGGCCGTGAGCGTTCGCTGAATTCCTTCCTCGTTGTTCTTAACAAGCGCTGTGGGTTTGCTGCTCATGAAAGCCCACATTTTTTCAAATGTGGAAATTTTGGATTTCTGGAAAAATGATGCCCCGCCCCCAAGAGAAGAATTAAACTTCTGTTGGTTGAAACCTTGTGTCTTTTCAGTGAATAATACCGATTTGAGAACAGATCACACAATGGAATTACTACCAGTTTTTAGCTTGTCTCAGATATCTCTCTGCCCTCACTGCCTGACGGTGTTTGACTTCACGTTGCTGCAACAGGAGGCAAAGGTTTTGGCACAGATTGTGCAGACGCTCAGCAGAAAAAGTTGCTGCTCCAGAGGCCGTATCCTGCAGGTGGGACTGAACTGTTCCTTCCCTCCAGCAAGGTGCTGCCAGCCCCTGCCTCGATGCCCCGCAGCCTTGCTACTGTGACAGGCTACCAGCATCTCTGCTTACATGGATTGGTTTCCTAACCAGAGCTGTGCACGTCCTGTAATGTTTTGCACAATGAGAGAAGACAAAGAACGTTTCAGGGGGCATGTTTTTCTCTTTTGCACACTCTCCATTGTATTTTCCTTTCCTCAAGCATCACAAGGAAGCATGTTTCCTCTGAGATATGTGCAAGTGCCAAACAGATTTAATGTATTGACATAAACAGAAGCATAGAAATACTCAAGAAGATTGTCTTATGGCTAAAAATAGGCATGGATATTCTATCACTATCGGCTGCCATTCTGTTAAAAAAGGAGGAATATGTTTTCTAGCTTCCCATTCATGTGAATGTGTTTTTCTTTTTCTAGAAGATGCGTTGGGTGAGAAGAAACACAGTTATTTTATGTCTTCCTGTAACAGTTAAACAACATTTGTCTGCGCCTACCTGCTGAACTGTCTCTGTGCAGGCTGTCACAAAAGCCATAGCTGACATTCTTCTTTTCTCCCTGTTTACTTATATTTCTGGGATCTCCTTTTGCCTTCTTACTGTATAAGAGGCAGCTTAGTCAGCTGAAACCACCTCCTCGCCAGCACCGCTTGGGAAGAGCCTGGAGCTGCCCATAAGTTGGAGGGGCTGCTGGGTCTTTGTGCAGTGCCTTGAGCAGGGGAGAGGGCTGAGCCGCTGCGGCAGGAGCTGCGCTTGCTGGTTCAACTGGTCTGCCTGTGTTTGGGGTCTCTGTCCTTCTGCAAGACAGCAGGAGATGGAGCCCCAGCCCATCCCAACTGCTGCTGTCACATTGCTCCCACATTTTTTCAGGATTACCCCAAATGTCCTGGCGTAGGTTCTTCTGATAAAAGCACTATAAATAACGGCAAATTAGCTAATTAAAACAGTCCCTCCTAATGCTTTGTATTTCAGATGCTTTGCCTGTCCACCTCCATTCTTCAGCATGTTTAACAAAAGTTAAATAAAACCTAAACACCCCAGAGTGGGTTAGTGTAGTGCAGTGACAAAGGCTGCTCCTCTGTCTTTAACCCTTTCTCCTGCCTGAAATAACCACGGACTCATTTCTTCGCAGTTAAAGCTCCTGCCTGTAATAATCCACTTGATGAACATGCAGTTGTGGATGTGCCAGAGCAAACTTCATTCAAGAGGCAGGATAATCTCCCTCACTTGAAAATCTGGACCAGTGCCTGTAAGGTAGATTTGTGGCATCTATCAAACCTCAAAGAGCAGCAGGAAATGTAGCCTCCAAAAGGATTATTAAATATCAGTGCATTACAATGGGTAATTGAAATGAACAGCACACTTGGCTTGCTGATAAGGACTTGTTTAACATTTATATAGTTCACATCAGAGGCCTCTGGGTTCACCAGCTCTCCTTTTCTCTCCTGCTCTTCCTGCATTTAATGCTCCTTGGATGTTGACACAGAGCTCTTAAACAACATCAGTGTTCTCCCAGTTTAAAGCATAGAGCAAAATAAACTGGCAAAAAATCAATAGTCTGCATTTAGTGAAGCTAATAGGACTTGCATGAGGCATTGTAGCTCTTCAGACAACTTAAATTACATGAGACAGGGCTCCCTGGAAGAGAAAAAACACTTTTCTCTTCTCTTAAATCACCGCTTCTGACCAGCTGAAAGGACTTGGCTGTGGTTTGCAGTGCCAGGAGGGGCCCCGCTTTCCCAGCTCCTTCTGCGCCGCACCGATCCCCACGCCGGGCGTCCTGGGTGGGGGCACCCATGGCCAGGAGCACCCTCTGCCTGCAGCACGCCTGGGCGAGGGCCCGCTGCCCACCCGCTGCTGCCCGCTCGTATCAGCTGCGACAGCCCCTCTAGAGACCCGGCAACCGGGGGCTGAGCCCCTCAGCAGAGGAGGGGAGGGCTGTCCCCCCACGGCACAACACCGCTGGCTGCAGCGGCCTCGGCTTCCCCAGAGCCAAGGCTCCCCGGGGAGGGCAGGCGAGCTGGGGCGGCTCGACACGGTCCAGGCAAGCTCAGGCTCTCCCCGTAGTCTAAAACCTGTCACTTTCTCACTGGGAATTTATTTCCTGTTAGCTTCTTTAGCTTGGGTGCCGTGAGATAAGAGCGCTCCTTTTCCAAGTGAAACTTCCCCACCTGCAGCTCTCAGCACAGCGCTAGCGGGCTGACAGACGGGGCTGTTTGCTAAAAGTCCAATTTAGGAGCCATTGTCAGTCACTGTGAGAACGGTCATCAATCAAGAATCACAGGAGCGGCCGTGGTGAGGAGCTCGCAGTGCTCCAGCTTGCACCTCATTCCAGAGAGCTTCAACCACTGTACATTTTTTCCTATTAGGGGAAAAGTTGTTCCTTCCTCCTTTGCCTCCTCTCCGAATATAAAGGTGGTTGCTTATTTCTAGACATTTGGCTGATATCACCTGGGAATGTAACACACAGCTAAGCACAAACATCTTAGTACTACTTTAAAAGTCAGTAAAGAATGCACAGAAATTGTTTATTTTGCTGCATTCTCTCTTTTGCGTGTGTACGTTTTGTTTCGCGGGCCATCTGACTTTGCAGCTTAAGTCATTTACCGTAAAAAAAATCCATACTGGGGTTAGTTACTGGTTTGATCTGATATTTGCTGTGGTTAGGTGCAAATTTCTTCTCCGGGGAATAGCCGTTTACTTTTATGGGCTGTATAAAAGAAATCTGAGTCGGTGGCAGGCGGAGAGCCCCGAGCCCTGCTCCCTGCACCCACGCGGGGTCCCCGGGCCTCCTCCGCCACAACTTCGCTTCGCTGCCGAAGGGAGATGGAGAGGAAGTGCTTGGCTGCTCTGAAGCATTAAGATAAATGGTCTGACACTGACTTCTTCCTGGCACGTTAGCTCCAGCACATTAGGAATGATGGAGATTATTGCTAATAAACACAGGCAGCAGTTGAACGCTGCTGATCGCAGCAGCCGGGGTTCACACCGGGAGCCGCCTCTCCCTCCGATTCGCGGGATAAATACCATCGGAACCTGGCCCGCTGCTCTCCGCATCCTAATAGCACCCGGCTAAATGAGATGCACCTATGAAAAGCTGAGTACCAGCCCCTCTGAATGCAGCAATTGCGACGACGCTGACAACGCCTCTGACTTCATTCTTTGGAGTCACAGCTCAGAAACTGCCTTTAATAACAGAAGCTTCAAGACCAGTCACCCAAATAAATTAATGCAATAGTTTAGAGGAGCCCCTACAAGGCATCTTGCCAAGACATAGATGCTTTTTTATCAGTGAAATTGGCAAGAAAGTAACTTTCAGGCTTAAGATTTTCAATTCCAGCCTGTATGAAAAAATAAATTGATTTTCACCGACTGAAGATACTTACTCTTGAGGATTTAACATTTCTGTACAAGTGAATATGGCTGTACACACATACACACACCCGTACTCCAGCCCGACATTTGTTCGCAGAGACAGCATCCTGGGTAAGATGTGAAGGATTTCTGGCATGGTTTGTAAGGAACGCGAGATGCTGTTCCGAAGTTAATTGATCTGTGTTTATTCCTGTAACTCAATCTGCATTGCCAGGGAATAAATAGCTACTCAGAAGTTCTTTTCCTGAAATCTGCCAATATGGTTGGTAAAACTCTCTCTTCTGCTTCCCGTTTGCCGTAGCTCGTTAGCTCGGCCTCACAGGCAAAACCCTTGGTGGGAGCAAGATCTGCTTCCTCTGGGTCTGCCCCAGAGATGTGTTCGGGCTTGGTCCCGTCAGGAACTTCTGCAGGGACTTGGGTGAGCTCTGTGTGAACATTCCCCAGTGCTCCTGCAGCAGAGGAGCCAGGGGAGGCAGCCCCCTTCCTGCAGCTGCACGCTCTGCTCTCCCAGTGCTCCCAGTGCCTTGCTGACAGAGCACCCAGGGAGAGCATCGCTCGATGGCTGCGGTGCTGGACCCTGAGCGGCTGCAGCCAGGCCAGGGCCTGGTGCTATCTGAGAGAACTCCCAGCTGTTCCCTGAAAGGCGGCTTTTTGAGTTCATCTCCGAGTTTAAATTCCTCTCCAAGCCTGGGGGTCATTCCTTACAGTAATCACCCCTCCTGTCTAGCCCTGTAGCCTCTCATGCTTGCTTTTAAAGGCTGTTTTCACAGGCTAGCTGTGGTTTTAAAGGTCTGCTTAAGTTTCTTTCCATTTTTGGGGCTGTAGGGAAATATGAATGTGCTCAGCAGCCTCTGCAGTGCTGGCTAACTGCTGAAATTAGTTATGCTTTAAAGAGATGAAATGAATGTAGTTTGATTGTGATGGTGTTGCCTTGCACTGGGTTTCGGAGGTTAAGAAAACTTGACTATGTTAATGTGAACACCTGAAGGATTTCAGCTGTAAAAAATAGTGGTCAGGGTGAGCACTTTGAACATCTGCCCAGCTTTAGGTTTCATTTGTTCTCTTCTCTGTCCCTGAAGGGTGCTGGGTCAGCCCTGAGGGCTCCGTGGAGCTGTTCTTGCAGGGACAAGGAAGGAGCTGCAATGGGTGGGATGTGGAAATAGGGAAGATCAGATTGTTCTGTAGGGCTGCGTATGAGATACACCCTCCTGTTGTGCCTAATCCATGCTTTGTTTCAGGGTGTCTGAGCAAGGACTGGGTACAGTCTCCAAAGCTGTAAAATCAATCTGATTTTGTAATTGTGACTTCAGCAGTGGGGAGAGGAGGGGGATTTAACCATCATGTGAACCTAGGTGAGCTAAACTGTCAAAGTCTTGACAAGGATGCGAGACTGGAGCGCCCCGCCTGTAAGGAGCAGCAGCTTGGGAGGCTGTTTGTCTTTGGTTCTTTGTTCTCCCTCCCATTGGCCTGAGAGTTGCATCTCTGCCTGGAAGGCAGAAAGCCTCTGCCTGGTCTCACCTTGAAGAAGGTCATAGTAGCTCCATCCTTCACTGCCCCGTACTCTATTTTGGTCTGCTTTGCCAAGTCGTCTGCCGAGTCGATGGGGGATTCCATCCTCTCCACCGTCAGGAAGGCGGCAAGGTTGGCCGTGTAGGACGAGATGATAATTAGGGTGAAGAACCACCATATGCCACCAATGATCCGTGTCGACAGCGCTTTGGGCATCAGCTCAGAGCCTGGGGTGGGAGAGAGGGAAGGAGAAAGGGGGAAGAGGAAACAGAGAGAAAGGACCCATTTTATATCTGCATGCAAAGATTCTGTACATACATTTATCTAAAGGATTAGGTTTCACTGGGAAAACATCTATGCAATTAAAGCCAACTGGTTTTGAGGAAATTAGCCAGACATCTTGCATGTGAGTGGGGTTTTTGTAGCATTTGCAGAAAAACCGTCTCCCTTTTTTGCTGACCTTGGGTACAGTGCACGATTTACAGGAAACATTCAAACTGAAGTAATTAACTAGGCTGCTTTTATGAGATTTAAATAGCAAGCTATTTATGAACTTTTATGAGTGTTTTGTTCTGCCATTTAAAAAGTGCTTTGCTTTTATACGGCTTACTTTTCAAAGGACTCACTCTGGGGAGTGTGTTCAAATATGCGAGGCTTAAAAAAAAAAATCAAACAGGGAGAGAAAGGAGCTATCAGGGTCCACTACTTTGAATACCAGTTAGAAGTAGAGAAGCAGGAGATGCGACAGCACAAAAGGTGTAACAGGAATGACTTTTACTGAGCAGACATGAAGGACTAAATGGGCTCTGCTATTTTTGTAATCGCCCGAGATACCTTTTAAAGCCAGGAAAGAGTTTTGGGTTTGAAATGACTGCATTCAGAGGCTACATCCAACCTGGAATTTGCAACAAAGATTGGGTTTTGCAAAGCAATTTTAAGCCGTGTGGCATCAAAGCGTAGCACGGGGTGTAGCTTTTCTCCTATCTGAGTGCAGCAAGGAGGCACCAGGCGGCAGAGGAGCCTTGGATAGTGAGGGCTCCTTCGGTTCCTCTCCAGATCCTGCTTCTTTCCCATTCCAGCTCTTGCCCTTTGATGCTGTGGATGGTGTGACATCAGTCTAGCTTTGAAATATTTTCCTTCTTAGATGCAGAACAGAGTTAAAAAGAATACATCTCTTTTCATTTATCAGCATCTGATAAGAGGATGATTTCATCCTGCTGAAGAGGCTGGCTGGGAACTGTCCCTGTCCATCAGGGCAGCCGAGGTGGGGCAGGGTCTCCCTTCCACGCTGCAGCAGGAGGAGCAGGAGCAGTGGCACTGTGCACGCCACCGAGCCAGCGCTGTGGTTCTTTTTCTCTCTGGGTATAACTCCTGAGACACGGTAAATTAGAGTGTGATGAATGTTTGACATTTTCCACTTATTTCTATTCCTGGATTTTCTGCAATTAGATCACAGCTGAACTTTGTTCCTTATTCAGAGCTGCTCACAAGCTCCCCCTCTGCTGCCTCCCTACCAGGTTTACTCCGCTCGTTCCATCGCTATGTATTCCATTTATTATTTATTCCATCTATACGAATGCAGTCCCTCCCATAGCACGTTTCTCAGGTCGCTGTCACTGTGGTATTTTACACCAGTAACACCGAAATCCTTCCATCTTGCACACAGATTGCTGCCTCATGGGCCCATCGCTGGCCCTGGCCCCAGCCAGTGCCACCTGCCGAGCTCGTAGCTCCCTGGGGAGCAGCTCCCTGGGTGCTGCGGGGCTCCCTGGGTGCTGCGGGGCCGGGGCCGGGGCCGTACAGCTCTGTCAGGAGCAGGGGCACCCAGCGTGGCCCGGCGCAGCGGGTCCCAGGAGGTGCTGGAGGGAGGAGAGCTGCCTCCCCTCTCCCGCACACCATCGCTGCCTCATGCTTCTGTGCCCCTTCGGATGTTTTATCTTTTTCCTGTCGCAAAAAACTGATTTATACATTTAAAAAGCCACGACAAAAGCCCTGTGCTGGAGATCGGGCGGAGGGCGCGTGGGTGCTGCTGTACCTTGCTGCATCAGCGCTCCCATCCCAAACCAGAAGCTGTTCAGGAGGGTGAAGTTATTCTCCACGATGTCTGATCCGGGGTTGCAGGGGTGGGCATCGTACCACTCGTACGGGCTGAACCTACGGCGGCACAGGGAAAGCGAGAGCTGATTAGTCGGGATGTGACATGAGGAGACCCTAGAGGAACAGGAAACACAGAGCCTTAATTCATCTCATGGTGCAGTGCAGGGCCTGCTGCTGACCCCACTGGCTGTGTGGCTTATTAAAGACAAATTCAGCCAAGACTTTCCAAAGTGACCAGCATGGCTGTAAGCCCCATGTCCTGCGCTGCAGAGACCAAGGAAACCTGGGAAGCCAGGTCCTTCTGAGGTACCTCAGGTTGCTTCCCCAAAGCCTTCGGTGACTTCGGATCATCTCTGCAAGATGATGTCGCACAACAGCAACTGGGGCACGTGACTGCGGGATGGGATGCAGTGCAGACACACAACCTCCAGTATGTAACAGTTCCACACTGTGGGAAAATGGCATTCCTAGGTTGGCCGAGGAGTCGGCTGCAGTGATGGCGCAGCGGTCGCGGGGACACGCCGCGGGATTCCAGGGGGCTGCCACCAGTGCACATGGGAATCGGGGTGGGATTTAGCCAAGTGAGAAACAGAACTTTCCACCGTCCCGACAACAGGAATCCTGCATGTTCAGGGTACCAGCACAGCAGTGGAGATTGGTGTAGGTTTGCTGTGGGCTGCTGCAATGCTCGGCTGTTGCAGGTGGTAGGAGGACACTCCCTGCGGGGTGTATTTCCATGGACAGCCCTGTAGATCGTGGGCAAAACCGAGGGAATTGTGAGTGATGGTCTCTCTGCCAGTCCTGCCTAGGGTTGGTAGGCAAGTGCTGCCATGAATAAAGCTCTTTTAGCCAGGATCTGGGAGGATGCTCAACAGGAGAGACATTAATATTTTTAGAGCTGTTTATTTACATTTTCTAAGAGTCCCAAATTTTGCAGAGATTAAATTAAAAACATAATTGGTATAATTGCTTTTGAACCAGGCATTAATTATCATCTCCGCTTCCTCCTGAAATCCCTGTAGCTTCACAACAGCCCTTTCTCAAAGCCCTGCCCACAGTTTGTAGTTGAAAATGCTTCCCTCTGTAATTCGCTACCAGACGTGCTGCTACCCAAGGAGATTCTTGGTGCTTCATTTCATGGGCACCCTCAGTGAGGCAGTTGGGTGTGTTTGGAGGGAAGAGCCACAGCTCTCTCCTGGCTGCCCCTCCTGGCACAAACCTTCCCCAGGCTCTGCTCTTGCACAGTCACGGCCCAGGACTCCCCCCGGAGCTGGACACACAGGGACGTTCCGGGAAAATGGAGCTGCACTTCCCAGGCACCTGAACCGAGCAGGGTGTCCCTGGGGAGGGCTCCTCACAGGGCTGGACTGGGTGCAGCGCACAGAGCTTCTTGTGGCTTTGGAGGGTTCATCCAGGGATACGTGTGTCCCACGTTCAGCAGTTTTCCCCAGTTTAGTGCCATGGAATTAAAAAGATTTCCCCTCCTTTTACCTCGCCTTTCTGCAGCAGGGACCGTTGCCTGCTCTGGGTTTGCAGAGCGTGGACCCAGAGGTCTCGCCCAGGCTCCCCCTGACACCCCTGCCCGTCCAGCCAGCTAACGGCCGGGCCCTTCTTACTGCCCGCCTCCCTCTGCCCTTCTAAACAAGAGAAAATCAGAAAGGACAACAAGAATCAGGTTGAATTCTGGCCTGGCTTTCTGTGCTGCCTGTTCACTGTGAATTTATGCCGGAGGTGTATAAAGGGTGGTGCCTAAGCCCTTTCTGCTGGATAAAGCCAGAGTTCAAGAATTAATGAAAACTTTCTTGGGCTGCCAATGAAAGAATATGAAATTGTAAGATCAAATGAGCCTGACAAGATGACACGCTGAAGAACTTCAAGGTCTCTGAGTGAAAACCTACTGGTGCTGCTCACATTACAGAGAAATATTCAGAAAGCTGCAAAGCAACGACAGAGTCTGCGGTGCTTGAGAAGCGACTGGGACCATTAGTGGAAGCAGAGGGGTAATGAAGGACGGAGCGGGCGCAGGTCGTTGACCCCCTACAGCTGGAGTCATAATAAATGGGAGCTGCTCAGGATTCACCCTCGGCTGGCTTCCCTCTTTCTCAGGTGCAGAATGGCAGATGAGAAATATTTCATCAAAACCTATGATTATTTTCTTGTCTTTTTTTTTTTTTTCTTTCTCCTTTTTGCCAGGCAAGTAGAGGAGCATTTCCAAGAAGGTTTAAAGATGTAACAAAAAATACTTTTGAGCCTAAATGGCATCTCCAGAGTAATTCCTTATGGAGGACCCAGTGCTCAGTACAATTAAGATGAATATTAAACCCACCTGCCCTGTCATGCACCCGAGGGTGATTAGCTGTAATTTGCTGTAATTTGCAGGCCCTGTGAGTCTAAGGACAGGTGACAATTCAAATCAGCTGCACAGCCCCCTTGCACCTCACACCGGAGACAGAGTACCCCCACCAGACAGAGTACCCCCCACCAGACAGAGTACCCCCACCAGACAGGGTACCCCCACCAGACAGAGTACCCCCACCAGACGACAGGGTACCCCCACCAAGCCTTATAAATTGCTGGTGTTTATGGCTCTCTGGGGGCCGGGGGGGTTAGGAGCAGAGGCTCTATCAATAATGAAGAAAGACCGATTAAAAGAGGAGATGGATCAAATACATCCTTTGCCTGCCTCTAAATAGTCCCTAAGTTGGTTTTAAGTGGCATTGACCGATGATTATAGCGTCAGCAGCGGACTCTGGTGCCTAGTTCAGGAGACTCATGTCTCTGAGTTAAGGCTTTGCTGTTTTGACTGTGGTTTTCTACTGAGAATTTAATTTTAGAGGCCTTCCTGAGGTCAAAAGCAGATATTGTTTCCATTACTTCTGGATGCAGTAAATAATTCCCCCCTGAAATCTCTTGCTTTCCACCTCTGTGCGTTAAAAGATCATTCCTGCAGAACCTTAATTACACTGAATTCTTTGAGATTCTTTGGTGTTCTTTGAAAGAATGGGAAGGTAGAAGAAATGTCAGGAGCAGAAGATGTGGAAAAGAAACTGTAATTGCAATATTTTATAGGTTCAATTTCATCCAGAACATAGCCTGATAGGGAAAAACTGTTGTATTACATCATAACTGCTCTGATGTAGAAAGATTCTGAGGCTCATTTTGGAACATAAGCAGAGACTAAAATACAGTTCTTCAAGTTTTCATTCCTCAAATCCTGTTTGTGCAAAGTGGCACCCAAGTTGTTGTCACATCAGGGCCTGTCCTTGCTATTCCTTCAACCTTTCCTCGGTATTTACTGCAATAAATTTGATGTGCAGGTACAATTTGCACATTTTATGTGCTTTGAAAGTGAGATCTGGACAATTTGGGCCAGATTTGGCCATCACAGGGGTAGGGAAAAATAAACTCCTAAATGTAAAATTGTGTGAATTGTCATTCCAAGCCTGAGGAGCACTCTGATACTTTATGTCATTAAAGCTGCAGACGTTCTGGCAGCAGAGCCCATCTAGTGCGTTCTGCTTGGCTAGGGGACACGTAAAGTGAAGGTGTTCTATCAGTCATCCCAATATTTTTCCTTTCCGTAATTACCTCGGGCTCATTTCCCCACATGAGTGTATCTTTTCCTGCTGAGAGCATCTGGCACCTCCCTCTCTGACACAAACCAAGCGCTGAGGGCCTCATCCTGCCCCTCCGGGGTCCCCGCCAGGCTTCCCAGGGGCTTCAGCTGGGGCGGGACGGAGCCGGCGGCCGCGTGTTGCCAAACTCTGCTGCATTTCGTGTGGCCCCGGCAGGGTCTGCAGGGTGGGAGGGTGGAGTGATGTGCCAATGGCAACCTGGCCTCTTATAGGAAACAGGGCAATAATGGCGCTGCTGCCTCTGTGTGCTCCCCCCTCTTCGCTGCAGGGAACGCTCAGGTTGTGTCCGTGGGCTGCTGTTTGTGCTGCAGTGCCAGGCCAGGGCTGTGCTGCCAGCGGGCACCGGGCAAACGTGGCCTGCGGAGCTGCCCGAGCTCGCCCAGCTTCTGCGGCACCTCGGGGAGGTGCCTGGAAACTGGTGCCCAGCCCTTTCAGAGAGATGCTTTGCAAAGGCTGGGGGGGGTGGCTGCAGTTACAATCTGGAGTGTGGAGGCCCCTCCGTGTCCTGCAGGAGTGGAGAGCAGCATCCCTGGCTCTGCAGAGGCAGCATCGGCCAATGGAGCTGCTTCACCATCCCAGCTGGGCTGGAGCACTAACACTGGCTGCTGAGCTTACTCTGACAACTGCTGTTATGTGTAATTAGGGTACTACAGTAAACTAGGAAATCATCCCTAAATGCCTCCCCGGACCTGAGGGATGCTGAAAATCGCACATTTGTTGTAACACAAGGGCTGAGGGATTCTGGTCGTCGCAGTTGTGAGTTTAATCTTTGCTTTGACTGTCTGATTGGTGTCAGTGGCTTGGCCAGAAGCTGGTTTCTGAAGGGTGCTCTGAGGAGAGCACAGCAGCCCATGGGGGAAGGGGTCTGCACAGACCCTAGTCTGAGGTGTGGGGTCAGCGAAGAGCAGCCTGAAGGTGCCACTGGTATAGCTTGAACTGGAAGAAATGAGAACTGAGCGTCCAAGTGCAGGTTGTAACTGGGAATCTGCCCTGGGCAGGGTGTTTGCTTGAGATATTTCCACACCCGGTGAGGGCTGCGTGTGGCCAGGGAGGGTGGCTGCCCGGAGGAGGGGGGCAAGTGCTTTGTTTTGGTTTGAAAAGGTAGAATCGTGTATTGAGAGCAGCTCTGGACTGTGTGTCTCATCAAAGAACTCTGTGAAATGAATAACACATGCAAATATATGCAAATTCTGCTGCTTTTAAATATAGAGGTTTTAAACATGCTAATTAGATGCATATTAATTTTGTAAACAGACACATTGTTTGATCCGTAGCAACTGAATCTCTATTCTTTTGATACAGAGAGGGGTTAGTGGGGGCTTTGCTGGTGGAGGGTTCAGAGGCAGGAGCTGAAAATGGTGCAGGACATGGGAGCTTTGTGTCCAGGACCCGGGAAGGCTGGGCTTCCTCCAGCAGCAGGTCGGTGAGAAGGGACCTCACAGGAGCATAACGGTGAAGGATATAACCCCTCACTATACCAGGGAAGGGCTAATGAAAGGGAAAGGCAACAGAATTTCTGAGATCATAAAAGAAAGTGCATTGTAACATCCTTTTGTACCGGCAGTGACGTGCTCAGTCTGTGGAACTGCCTGCCCTGGTAGGGCTGAAGAGGTGTGGTTGATAAACCAACAGCAGCAGGTTTAATATGGCGAAGCGGCACCGAGGGTGCCACGCAGGTTCTAGCGAACGGAGGAGGAAACAGCTTTCCCCTGTGGGTAGCTCGTTTTGTTTTCACCTCTCCAACCACTCTGAGGTACAGGGAAAGAGAACAGGGCACAGGAGCCTGGCAATCGTGAGCAACCCCGCACCAGGAGACCAGCTTCTGTGTAATGGACCAAAAGCACTTTCCTTACTGACCTGGGTTTGTGCTGCAGCTCCTGCCAGGCGGTTGGGTTCCTGCAACACACCAGGCAGCAGCGTGGAGCTGAGCGCAGGGAGGGTGCCATGGGCCATGATGGCGTTGGGTGGGGTGGCCCCAGCGTCCCCTTACCTGGCTATGACAAACAGCACGCAGCTGACCCCCAGGTAGGCGAGAAGGATGTACATCCAAATGTCAGGGGAGAGCGGGTTGAGGAAGGAGAAGACGCTGGGGTTGGTCCCGTTGGGCTTCCGGTACAAGATGCTGACCCCCAGGGTCATGAAGGGCTTGGAGAAGTCGATGGCTTTCTCCCGAACGTGGGTGATGGTGAGAGGAGCAACGGCCAGGTCTGCTTTCTGCACGCAGCGCCGAGGGAGGGAGGCACAGAGGGAGAGAGAAAGGCAGCGTTAGAAACCGAGGCATCTCCATCCCCTTAGAGACACCCACAGCGGTCACTCTGCAGTAACCGGCCAGAAAACCCCAAAGCGCAGCCCTGGGGCTGCCCCCTCCCTTTGCCTGTGGGGTACACCTGCCCTGTGCCTCTGCCAGAGCTGGGATGGAGCCCCTGCCCCCCTCCCACTGCAGGCAGCACCCCCTGGGCCTGGCACAGCCTGGATTCTCTGCAGCCGCCTCCCTTCAGACCTGCAGTCGGGACACAGAGCCGCCAGCAGAGCTGTGTCGCGAGGAACCCGAACGGTGGGGGGGCAGCTTTTGGTGAGCTCTGCTCCAGAGCCCTCCAGGTAAGGGAGCAGGGGCTGCTCTGTGTGCCTGGGGCACTGCAACACCTGAGACAGGACGGGTGGAATGGGGAACTGGTATGACACGGTCCGGCCTTTAGAACCACTTCTCATCACCCACACTCAACCTCAGCACGGATGCAGGGTCTCCAAAACATGCTGGGCGAGATGCTGGAGGTGGTGGTGTGGATGTGTTTACCCCCTTTCAGAGGTTTAAATCTGCATCGGAGAGCAGCACACGGTCTGCTGTCTGCTAATTGCACTCTGTGACTTGGATCATATAGATCTTGGGCTGACGTTAGCCAGCAAAATGCAGTGCAGACAGCAGAGAGATGTTGCGGTCTCTGCAGAGGGCTCTTTTAAAAATGCTCTCCTAAAACAGTCAGAAAAAAATCTGGTTTACAGTGGTATAAACCCCTGCGATCCTCGCCGTGCTTGCGGCTTGCCGTGGGACTCTGCTGCGCCCGGATCCCGCCGTTAGCAGAGGTGATTTGTTTTCCTTGGCCTTCCTCTCAGTGTTGCTGCCAGAGGAAGCAGTCGCAGGGGGAGGCCGCTCCAGAGTGAAACTGCAGGAAGTGATATTGTACCAGCATGAGGTAAAAGGTTCCGTTCTTTCGCCTCAGTTGACTCCATCATGCAAGTTGAAAGGCTCGTTGGAAGGTAGCGGTGGTGCAGGGCCGGGGTGCGGCTGCCCGGGGATGCTCACGGGCCGGCCTGGCTGGCACTGACCTCTCACCGTCCCCCTGCGTCCTTCTTCCTGCGTGGGGCTGCCAGTCCTACCGGGGAGATGCTTCTGTGGATGCCTGGGGACTTCCCAGCTCGTCACGCTGGAACCCTCTGAGCTGCATGAGGAGTTCCAGCCGAGCATCTTCATCCCGACTTCCCCTGTGAATTGTGTCTCTCTCTGTTGCTCTGTTTAATGATTCCTGTGCTAGATGCAGCGAGCGACGACGTACAGCCTCTTTCTCTTGGTTAAGAGCAGCGTTCATTCCTCTCACTAGACATTCATTCAGGTGCTTAAAAAACCCTTGAGTCAATACATGCGAGGCTACGGCAGCGTGGGCTGCCTGCCTTGGGGTGTGCAGATCGCTCTCGGCACCATCGACTGCAGGGGAAACACAGGCACACGGATGAGGTTTCTGAGGCTGAGCAGGGCCCCCCCATGCCAGGTGCCTGACACACCCACGTGGGATTTATTTAACATCTGCTTCTGAAAATTAAAATTCTGAATTAGCCCCGAGTGATTGAGATATAGTGGATTTGTCGTTACTTGCAACCTTTAAATCAATATTAGCCGACTCGCTGGAACGTGCTTTGCTCCAACAGAAACTGTGGCTTCACTGAAGAACTTGGTGACGATCTCTGACCTGAGCAGCGGAGGAAGGTCGGGCCAATGATCTCGTTTGACCTTGCACATCTGTGGTGAAAGTCAGTGGAATATTTGTAAATACAGGAGTCTGGGCCTTTGTCTGTAAGAAGAGTTTCAACGTAGGCTTTTACCCGTTGCGTGTGCGAACGGGGTCCCCTCTCCGGAGAACGCAGCTTTAGAGCAGGGGAGTTTCAGGAATTCTGTAGCGAGGGTAAAAGGGATGTATTCTTCCTCTGACATGGTTCTTCAGCTGAGCCCTGCCTGGCTCCCTTTCCAAATGGAGATACGTCTTTGACTCAGCTTGGTACAGAAAGTGTCTGTTTCAATCACTGGCATTTGTCAAAACTTAGAGAAAATGGGAACAATATTTTCCCAGAGAGCCCTGTTGTGCTGGCTGCAGCTCTGGTGACGTTGGTGGAAGCTGAAGGGCGGTGGACGGGCACTGCTGGCTGCCCAGCTCGAGACACTGAAGTTCTGCACCTCAGGAGCAGCATCTGCATCCTTGTGGCCGTCCTGGCAGAGGGTGCCCGGCAGGTTTGTAGCTTGGCTGCTCTCCCCACCTTACAGCACGCTTGAGAATCTTGGCTTATTGGTCTCCAAAGTCATGAGGCAGAACTGGCAAAAGAAATGCAGCGTTTTAGCTCCTCCATCACTTCTGTGTGGGTGTCCTGACTCAACAGGGAAAACCACAGAGATGCTGAAGGATCTGGCTGCAGATTTTTCTGAAGGAGGAAAGAAATGAGCGGTTCCGTGGTCAGCGCTCACTAGCGACTGCCTGTCTGAAAGATCCTCAGCCAAATTTGTCAAGATGATCTAGCAAGCTAAGCAACAGCGAGGAGTTTATGCTTTCCTGCAGAAAATGGGGAAATCTGCATGGATGCCCAAGGATCAAAACGCTTTTAGTGCAGCAGTAAAATTTTACTGTGTCATTTCAGCAGCTCCTGTGATTTGATCACAGCCCCGTGTCCTTGCAGTAAATGTGGCAGACGGGCAGAGCCGAGCACGTCTTCGGGAGCCCAGGCTGGTGCGGTGTCCTGAGCTATTAAAGGCACTACGATATCCTTTTTATCAATGCAGATTCTTCTGAAGGTGGCCTCTAATTAAGGGTTTGCTGACTGAGAGGATCTAAATCAAAACCTACCAAGGGTGAAGCTTTCATCTCTTGTGCTCTGACATTACAAACCGGGAAGTCAATTATCAGGCCCTTCACTCAGCTTCTTTCACTCAGCCCAAAATTTTATGATGCTGCTGCACAGTAAGAAGGGTTTTATTAAAAATGAGGAATTACAGCAAGTGCCAGTGGCTTAAAGGCCCTTGTCCAGCAAAACCACTTAAGCACACATTTCTGTTTTACTAGAGCTTGCACACCTTCCAACTCTTATATCTGTTCTTAAGTGTTCTGCTGAATTGAGGCCAAAAAGATGAATTTTGCCAAGGTGGCTGAGCTTCTAACACACCTTGAAGGGTTTGGAGCTCCTGATTCACCCGGTATTGCAGCATTTTCACTTGGGTGGAACTGATGCGAGTTCACTGGGCATTCAGTGAAGGAAGGATCAGATACTCTGTAGAGATACCTGGCTTTTATCAGCAACTGCTAAATCTTATCCTCAAGTTCTCCGTTATCATGGGAACGTGGCTTACAGGTCAGGACAGCTCGTGTACAGCCCCAGTTACTGTGGGAAACCTGCAGCATCCAACTGCTGCCGGAGGAGGGCTGCGTGTGATGGCCAGCCACAGCAGAGCCCACAAACAGCAGAAGCACCAAGAAAAATATTTATTCAAGAAAATAAGCTGCCTCTCAGCTTATTTTGTCAATCTGAGCTAGGTATTTACATAAACTAATTACGTGTGTGTTGCCTGAGAGATGGGTAAATAGTGCATATTTCACTTGTTTAATTGTTATTCAGGTGTCAGTCTGGCAGCAGCGACTCTTCCATCCCTCGGTCTCTTTTGTCACCGGTGCTGGGGCTGCAGCGCTTCTCCGCTCACCTGCCCTGCCCGGGGTCCCATCTCGTCTTGGCTGCCGTGCCCAGCTCCTGCAGCCTGTCCACCGTGGATCTGCTGCCTGTGGCCTCGCTCCTGCGTCCTCCTGCAGCGGAGCCAGTGCCCGAGCGTCCTTGGGCGCAGACGTCCCGCGGCACTGGGGACAACTGGTCTCTCTTGCAGCCCGTGGCTTAGAGACAGAGGGGCTGCTCCTTTGGCAGGTGTTGGAGCGCTCTGCCTGATGGCTG
>JANHFX010020971.1:14705-34977 GCA_027560015.1 Chloroceryle amazona | reverse complement strand
GGAGAGGGGGTGACGGCGGAAAAGCGGGACAGGGAGAGTGGGGAGTGAGGCTCAGTTACAAACGAGGCTCAGCTTTTCAAGGCCTGGCACTTGGAGGCGGGTAGGCACCTTGAAGGGTGGCAGCGAATAACTCGGACCAAACTGGCCTACGATGTAAGGTGGTGGGAATGGGATTTGTTTCCTTTAGAAGGAGAAAGTCTGCGGGAGGATGGCTAACAGTTTTCAGAGTGCATGAAAGAAGACACTGGTGGTTTTCTGTAGCTGTTGTGAGAAGGATGTGAAGAAATTGTCTGAACTTGCAATGATGGTGACTTAGGCTGCTTGAAAAGGCTTTTTATGTAGGGTATTGAAATAAGTGTGGTTTCTTAAGGACAGGTTGGATAGACATCTTTTGTGGTAGTCAAAGACAAGGCTACTCCCTCTTCCTGGCATTGAGCTATATCCCAAAATCTTCTTCATTCTAGAGCAGTAAGACACTGTCTTTAGACATTTAAGGGCAGAGAGAGTCCCAGACTGAATATGGTATTTGTTTTTTAGGAGCCCTACTGCATTGCATTTGGGTTTAGATGGCGTACACACCTGTTGCTTTTTACATCACAAGGCTGTGTTGGTCTCTTAAGTGTCTACAGGGCTCCCTACTCTGCACCTGGTGATCCATGGGACTCAGCAGCACATCCCTGTTGTCAAACTAAAGCCAAAAAGAAATGATCAATAGCTTTGTATGGGGGCTTGGATTAAACTGCTCAAACACTGACGCAAACTCGTTTTGGTATTACATTCAAGGATTTAGGCTAGAAGATACCTCGAGAGATTCTCAGTCTGATATCTCTCCCTTTCCAAAATGTGCTGCTACTAACGGGCAGGTCCTCATAGGAGTGGAAATTATTCCTCAGGCTGTAAGTAGGTGCTTTGAGAATGCAGAACAAGGAGATGTTTATTGCCTTAATCAGCTGGTTTTAAGGTGAGCAATAGCTGCTATATATGAGCATGAAGGGATGGAATGAGTCTCACAGAAAAGCAGTGCTTGGTAAGATAGACAATAACTTCTGGAGATGTTTATTTTATTAGGCACCACTGCCATGTGGACTTTGGGAAGGGAATGTGACTCATAGAAAGTTAGGGATTGAAAGAGACATATGGAGATCATTGAGTCCAAGCCCCCAGCCAGTGTAGGATCACCCATGGCAAGCCACACAGGAACAGATCCAGGTGGGTCTTGAAAGTCCCCAGAGAAGGAGAGCCCCCAACCCCTCTGGGCAGCCTCTTCCAGGGCTCTGTCACTCTCACAGTGAAGTTTTTTCCTCATGTTGAGATGGAACTTCCCGTGTTCCTTTCACCTTGCTACCATTACCCCCTGTCCTATCACGGAAAAGAGACTGGCCCCTTCTACTTGACACCCACTCTTCAGATATTTGTAAACATTAATAAGATCCCCTCCCAGACTTCTCTTCTCCAGGCTCAACAGCCCCAGTATTCCCAGCTTTTCCTCATAAGAGAGATGTTCCAGTCCCTTCATCATCTTTGTAGCTCTCCATCGGACTCTCTGTAGTATTTTCCTGTCTCTTTTGTCCAGTTCTGGGCTCCCGAGTTCACAATACTCTGGAGTTGACCTTACTAGTGCAGAGTAGAGGGGGAGGAGAACCTCCCTCGACCTGCTGGACAAGCTTTTCTTTATGGACCCCAGAAGGAAAATGGTGATAAAACTTTCTGGTGATTTGTGGTACCTTTTACTTATATGGTGTTTTTTTAGGTATAACGTGTTTAGGTCTTTTGGGTTGTGTTTGGGGTGTGGGTTTTGTGTGGTTTGTTTTGGGTTTTTTTTGGATATAAATTAGCAAATACACGTTATTGCAAGAGGTCTTTACTTCTCTGGTTATTTGCTGAGTGTTTATTTCAGGTATAACTTGGGTGCTGGTGTACCGAACAGACAAGTACAAGAGATTAAAGGCTGAAGTGGAAAAACAGAGCAAGAAATGTAAGTACTTCTCAGACAGTGGAGAATGTGTCTTGCTGCTCCTTTTACATCCTGCTTTAGCAGGTGTCAGCTTGTATAAAGTCTGTGTTCTGAGAAATTCCTGCTGCCTTTTCTGCTGAGAGAGAAAATTTTCTTTTCTTTCAGCTTTGATTTTACAAGTACCTATTTTTACAGGTTATGCAAATCTGTAATGAGAGGACTTATTTCTGTGCTTAATTCTTTTTCTGGAGGGAAGGTGAGTACAGAGACTTGTTGCGTTGTCTTGATTGCCTCCCCTATTAATGGAGGGCAGGCAGGAGTAAGAAACCAGTACTGGCATCTCTTTTTTTTTTTTTTTTATGAATATGAGTAGCCAGTGTCTGTATATGTAGATTACTTGAGATTCCTTTAGATTAATGGTGAGGGAATAAGTAAAGCCAAAGTCATGATAGAAAGGTCTGCGCTATCAGCTGGTGTAAAAATAATGATAGTGTAAACTGGAAACAAACCGATAGGGAGAATAAGTCCCATAGAGAGGAGATGAGATATGCTTGGGAGGGATTGAACAAAGGATGTGGGAGGAAGGGAAGAAGGAGCTGAGGGTGGAGCAGTCAGAAGATACATGTCAGATATTAGGAGGAATAATAAACAGGAGGATCCAAGAATTGAATATTTCAATGAACCTGTCGGTGTCAGAAACAAAGGAACTGAGAAGAAATTTAGCTGACTTTTCAAACTCAATTATATGTACCCTACACAAGTTGCAGCAGTAAGAGACAGCACATAACAACTGCTGTCAAACCTGAACTGGTTTTACCTTAAAAAAGATTTCACTGTGGATGTCAGCACTCTTAATGCATGAGAGAACAATATTATCCAAGCGTGCTCTTTCCAGTCCAGCTTATTCCAGCCTTCCCCTGGGCAAAATAAACTGGAAGAGTTGAAGTGTAGTCATGCTTGTGTCACAGCTCCTAAATTGGGAACTTTTTTCATCACAGCAGTATCAGATGGGGATTGCATCTCTGCCTGCCTCACTCTAATCCCACTTGGCTGACAAAAAATGTGTAGAGTAGAATTAGCCCCAGAAGAGCAAGTTAGAGAAGTACTTGAAACCCAGCTGAAAACTTAATGTCTTGGTGTGTTTGTGCTGTGGAGCTCTGAAAGCAGTTAGCAGGGCTTAATCTCTGGGGTTTAATGATTGCTGTACAAGCTTGCTGATGTTTGTCTTTATAGGTCTCCTGATCTCTAGGCTGTAATCTGTGAAGAGAAAGATTTGAGGTTCATGCATCTCAATTAGTTTCTAACTGGTTTGTTTGATTCTGTATCCCCAACAATTAAAAAAAAAGTAAAACAGAAGAAGGAATTGCCAAAAATGAAGCTTTGGATTTTTGTTTTTGTTTTTCCCTCCTGTACTAAGCACAGCTGTCTGACCCGATGGTTTACAGACAACTTGCAAAGTAGCCCACTTGAGCCACACCTTTCAACTGTTACCTAACACATTCAAAACAGGAAAAAACACATTTGAGATCTTTAAGCTCTCCCCTGAGAGTCTTAGCAATCTTTAGGATTTACAAAAACAAATTGGCCAAGTGTGCTTGAACAGAGAGTGTTACTTGAGGTCCTTAATTTGAGAGGCACAGCCTTGTCCGAGACTGCTGCAGAGATCATAGGGAGTGTTCAGGGGCAAATCCAGTGGTAAATGTGCAAGGCTGAAGCTATCGCTAGAATTGCTGTTGGGTTGTGTCATGTGTGTTCCCACAGAGAATTAGGGCAGTGAAGTTCCTCCTCGTTGCCATGAGTCTCAGTAGCCTTGTCTGGAGTGAAGCTGGGGTCTGGAGGAACCTTCCTGTTAGGGCTGGGAGCAATAGGTAGGTCTGAAAACAGTCACAGAGCTCCCAGTTGGGTTTACAGTAGGGGGACATAGGGTTGTGTGGACTAAGGTTGAGAGGGACTAATGGGAATCCCCCAGCTGGATTTGGCATAAGGAAGATGATGGAGAGAGCGTTCTGCGAGCACTGGGTGTGTTGTGTTATCTGGCACCTCTCTGCAGCATTCCCTCTGAGCAGACTTCGCTGTTTTTTTTTTTCTCCTCATGCTAGCCTGCCCAGCAGAGAGATCCTTGCTTTTTTGAAAAAACAATCGTGTCTTACTCCATTAACACGGAAGAGATGATGTTTGGGTATCTTGTCTGGGCTGGTGTGGTTTCTGTAGTAGTTGTAACTGCCTCATGTACTGCGGGCATTTCTTTGTGTGACTTGGAAGACTGGCTGCCTTTATTTCACCTCTGCTTTGGAATCAAAGCTAGAAGATCTGTGCTGAGCTAGTACTTCATACGGGAGAAGTGCCCTTATGCTCTCTAAGCAGATTCTGTGAGCAAACGGAGCCAGGTCTATTTGCTGGTAGAGTGGATCTGGTACATAGGGTTTAGAGGGAGAAAAGGGCTGCTCTCTATTATTTGACCGTAGCTGTGTTTTGTCATCGTCACTTGTAGTATTCTTGTTATAGGTCTGAAATTACAAGGTCTCTTACTTCCTGGAAAAGATACTCTTGCTGTCAGTGGAAGAGCATTTGCCAATAAGCAGCCCATTTACTGGGTTATAAGTTCACTGTACTGGCTTTGTGAGTCTTTTCTTTTTTTTTTTTCTTGCAGTGGTAGTTGGTTGCAGTTGCTTGGTGAGTGTCTGATTTGGGGGTTTAGTAACTTTGAACTTAGGCTCCTACTTGGAAATATTGGAAATGCTTCAGTACTAATTAATTGAGGAATGGAGAGGCTGCAGCTGACTGCTTGGGCAGCATTTCCCCTTGAGAATGCCTGCCTTTGAAGAAGGCATGTATGAGAACACAAGCTCTCCTGTATTCTGCTTCCCACTGCAGATAATCGGGAGCAGAGCTTGCCACAAAGCACTTTTCATTACACTTGCTGAATCAAAAGTACTGTCTAGTACTAATGACAAATCAGCAAGGGCCATTTGAGCCAAAATTGTCCCCAGACTGCTCAGTTAACAATGTAACGGGCTCTTGACAGAGTTCAAAATTAACCCTTTAAATATTTTGCAGTGTGGGTGGTTTGTTTTTTTTTTTTTCCCAACTATTTTAAAGTGTTTGATGCTGTCAGCCTTGGTAGTTTATAACTTGTTCATTCTGAATATGTTCTTAGTTGTACCTTCCTTCCTTTTGTGCCCCCATTCTCTAAAGAAATCAAGCATTTTGTTTGGTGTGTGGAACAGGAGTGGTGGTATGCCCATGCAGAAATGATGGAATAGCTTTCTTTTTACTTGACAGTGGAAAAGAAGAAGGAAACGATAACTGAATCAGCAGGGCGACAACAGAAGAAGAAAATAGGTAAGACTGGGAGAGGAGCACAGTGCCCTGAGAGTGGGGGAAGTTGAAAAACTTACAGAAATTATTATCCTTTCCTTCCTTTCAAAACTATTTATTTAAAGTGACACTAGACACTGGCCTAAAGTGACACTAGACACTGGCCTGATAACTGAAATGGGAACATTTTTGCCTTAATCTTCCAAGACAGGAGACTTGTAGCCTCCTGATGGCTCTAGTTAAAAGCAGAGAGGGATGGCATCTCTGAGAGGAGCAGAGCTTCTTACTGAACTGGTTGCCTTTCTCTCCATTTTGAACCTTTTTATATATGACTGTTACGAACTTCTGTTGTCAAAGCTCTTTGTTTTCTGTGGGTGTTTTTTTTTTCTCTTCATTTGAACACTTCAGAGCTGAAGGTGTTTGCATGTTTAACTGTAACTGCTTAGATTTATTTCAAGTTTGATAAATTAATTTTTCTCAATTTTAAGTAGTGATTTATTTTTCCATTCTTTTTCATTGTTGATAAGTTTAAGTCGTTCTGGGTAAAGGTAATTCTAAGTACTGAACTCTGCAAGAACAACATGGTAGATGTTTAATGGACATGAGCTTTAAAAAGTTCTGTTATCTGCAGGATGCTAAAGTGTGCAGCAAAGGTCAGTTAAATTATTGTAGAAATTGTGGCAGGAACACTTCTGAGAGCTCCTGGGAGTTGGTTTCCTCATTCCTCTGTAACACCAGGTAGCTGGATTAGTCATTTGCTCTGTACAAATCTTGGGAATAATTATAAACATCTTCAAACATTTTTTTTTTTCAGAGGTATAAAACCTGTTATCACTAGACTCTTGAAGGGACAGGAGCCAAAATTCTTCCTCTTGTGCATTTTCTGTTCTTAATCTTGAATAATCCCTGCGTGGAATGACTACTTGGTGGATAAGGCAACTTTTTAATGTTAAGTGCAGTGGGTATCCATGGTCTCTTTTGAATATGTGGCAATTACTTTTTTGCAGGGCACCGTCCAAGCTGTGTTCCTAGCAGAGAAGATTTTACTTGTGCTTGCACTAAACTAATAAACAGTAGAATCTGAGGAATCCAGATGCTTCACTGATTTTTTTTTTTTTTTTTTTAATACCGAAATCTTGTTTTGCAAATGAAGAACAAAGAACAAAGGGACTAAAGAAGAGAGTTTAGGAAATGACCACTGATTTTGTTTACTGTGATACTTGCTGGCCAAGCCAAAGATACAGAAACTGACTTCTTTTTTTTTTCTTCTTCTTCTTTGGAAAGTGCTGCATAACTTGGGTGTCTCTCATGTTTCAGGCAAGGCTGAATTCTTAGTGTTTCTGAAAAAATCAGTGCCTAAATGCCAAACTGGGCATTCTGAAAATGACTCGCTGCTTTTGAAATCTCTGATCCCAGTAACTCGCTGGATGTCAATTCATTCTGCAAAATGTATCATTGTTGTAACAGCAAATTTACTGGTGCTAGAGTTCCTTTAAATCCTACCATTCGAGTTAAAAAAAAAAATAAAATAAAAAAAAATGAGCTGAGGCTTTACAGGTAAGTCACAGTCGTGGGACAGACTTGCCTCAGTTGCCATCTGTTCTGTGCACAGAACAAGTCAGGAGGTGCCCATGTGATATTACGTGGTTACGTAAGGGATGAATCATGCATATGCACAAGGAGGTAGGGTGAAAGTTGCAGGGGAAAGCTTAATTTGGTGTCTTCTACTTAGAAAACTTTTTATTTTTAAGCATAAAGTGAGCCAACTTCAGTCACATTGTGTCTAAATATCCTTCCACACTGCTGGAGCAGAACACCTTTAACATCATGGTGCAGCCTTCTGTCATTTCAGCTGAAGGAGTGCCTTTGTGAGCTTAAACTTTAGTGCTGCTTTCTATGTCTCTGTGCCCCTAGAAGAAAGAACAGTGACGTTCCCAGGAGTCCATATGAATGCTGGGTACATAGTAAAACAAAATGTACAAAAAACCTCAAACCAACTAACAAAAATGCTGGCAAATAATATTATTGCTGTATCCTCGTGGTTTGTGTTACAGTGAGTAGAGTAAGACCCCTTGACCACAGGGTGCTGCTTGTTTATACAGTCCTCTTTCTCCGTGCCTCTACCTGCTGTACAGCAAAATGCTTAAATGCTGCTTGTGTTTGACTTGGGCAGGAATAGACCCTTGATGTGAGGTGGTAGGACACCTGGAGCCTGTTGGGTTTGAATTTGTAGAAATGGGTGAGAAACAGATCAGGTGTAACAGTGGATCAGGGCTGTATTCTTCATCCCTGTGTAACCTTTAGCCTATCTCAATAGATGGTTAGTTATGCAGCAGAGGGGAAAAAACAAGTATTTGTGCCAAGTGTGATTCCTAAAGACCTGGCCTGTGACTACTGAAATGTCCCTGAAGAAAACACTCTACCTGGGTCAGGAAGCAGGTGTCTGGAAAGTTCTTGCCAGAGGGAATGGTTTGTAGTTAGGAACAACTGAAAATAGCAATGAAGATTCTAAGAAATCGGGTAGGGGTGTTACTATTGCTTTTCACAACACTTACTGTGACTCTCTGTATTTAGCAGGGGCTTGAAAGATAACTTGAGCTTCTGTGCTGTGGGCCTCTTGTGCTGAAACTTCAGTGGGCATCTCCTGAACAACTCTCATGCTGGATAGCCCTTGACAGCCCAGCATCCCCCACTCTTCAGTTGCACTGTTCTTTGGATACTTCATCATCCACATCCTTATTTTGGCTAGGTGTTCCTTCCGAGCTCTGTCTGCCCCTCTGGAGCCTTGGTCTGAGAGGAGCATAGTGGACAAGGGATGATGGGGATGTGGAACAAGACAGGTGGCAGGTGGTGGATAATGCTTGAAGTCAGAGCAGTCCACCGATGAGGGACATAGAAAATGCCTTCCCAGAAAATGGGATGTTGTTGAAGTTTGTGATGACCTGGGGACGGACTGCATTTCCAAAGTAGTATTTTTCGAGTATTCTCTGCAAAGCACAGTAATACAAGCGTTACTGAAATCAATGTAGACAACACCTTTCCTCTTCAAAGAATCTTTTAGGTGTGACAAGGGTCCCAGATTCATTACTAAGGCCAGCAGGATGTTAGCCTTGCTAAGGTGCAGCTCCTGGTTCTGTGACCAGTTTTGGAGTCCCTTCTGACACCTTCAAAATGAAATCCTGATATAATGTACTTATAATGGCGAGCCTGGTCTGCAGCAAATTGAGACTGCTCTCTTTTTGAAGTGTGATAGAGAGGCGCTGTCTTTGTTTTCTGCCAGCATTGCTCATGCTACTGTGCATGTTGGTCGAGTTAGCAAATTTGACATGCTGTGCACTTCTTTCAAAAGTGCTGAATGCGTTATTGTGGCCTCCTCCCCTTTTGTGCCTGCTTTGCTGCCTGTTGCTGTGATGGAGAAGTGGTTGGCTGTGTACACTTTTTCACTTTATACTGTCTGGCATAGGGAGCTGGAGTTGATTTTGGAAGTGTTATTTGTTTGGAGAGCCAAAAAGGTTAAGTCTGCCTGGAAATGAAAACACTCTGATTTCTAGGTTGGTATAACTAATTATAACTGTTGTTGGTTTTGTCTTTCTAGAGAGACAAGAAGAAAAACTGAAGAATAACAACAGAGACTTGTCAATGGTGAGAAAATTAAAACCAGTTCTCATCTGCTGAAGATTTCAGTCAGCTTTCCAACAGAAAGACTTCATTCAATCGGCAGACAAAGCAGCTTTTCCTCCTGACAAGCCCTTCTGGCTTATCTCTAATAGCTACAGATTTTAGCATGAGCCACAGAGTTCTCCAGCAGTTACTGCCTCATCTCATGCCCAGACTTAGCTGTTTTTATCTTAAGTCTTTATGTTGCTTTCAAAGTAGAACTAATTTGTTTTACTTGTAAGTTCTGTCTTAGTAATCCACTGCTGATGGGTCATATAGGCTTAAGGAAAGAATAAAACCCAACCTTCGTACCCATCTGTTGACCAAACTTCTCTCTGGGAGCTCTCTAGTCACTCTTACAATTTGTCTAGAATTGCTGGCCAACTTTTCCCCTTCTAGATTCTAGTCATTCTGTAGAAAGTCTGTTCTTAAGTGTGTACACCGTAATATCTCAGGGTAGGCCTGCTGTTTTGATCATTTCTGACCTTTCTGATTTCAGGTTCGGATGAAATCCATGTTTGCCATTGGCTTCTGCTTCACTGCCTTGATGGGAATGTTTAACTCCATGTAAGTATCAACCTTCTGGATTTTTCTTAAATGTTCATGGTGAATATATTCTCCCCTTCCCTCTATCATTTGAAGTGTTATAGTAACAGAGTCCCTCCAAGAACTGTAACTAATCTGTATAAAATGGATTAATATTTCATATGAAGATGCAGTTTGGTCACCACACACATGTTCTGCTCAAAAAGGAGTGCTTTATGCTGAATGCAGTCAACGTGAACAAATGGCATTTAATCTAGACACAGCTCTTAACATCCTTTCTGCTTGGGACGTCTTGATTAGGGCAGGTTTGGTGCATATCAGGCAAGCAGCTACAGTCTTCAGATTCTTTAGCGTTGCTGTAATGACGTGACCAAAGAATGCTCTCTCAAGCAAAATTGGCCCAGTTGCCTTGCCCTTAGAAATAAGCTAGAATTGAAGAGTTTGTTATACTAATATGCCCTGGCATGGGTTCCAATCTTCCTTTGCATTAAAAATGACCTGCAGTAGGTTTAGTTTTAAAAAGGGGGGTGTGGGGAAGCCCCAACTGGTTTGCATGGTTACAGACAGCTTTGTTTTTGACATGCAAAACCAAAAGACTGCACTTGACTTTTAAAACTTGATTCCATCTTGAAATGTGAACTTCCTGCTGGCTGTTAAATCTGAAGAGGACATGAATACAGTGACTATAACCTTCAGGAGGCTGCTATATCTTGTCCAGCAAATGGGAATTTACATTCTTGGGCACCAAACCTTTTGGCTTTTGTGCTGGCAGTCTGCAAGTTACAGTCTGTTGTTATTTTACTGCAGATATGTAGGTGGATAAATTGCAAACAGAGTGTAACATAATAACAGAAGGGCCACTGTGTGGACTCATTTATTCAGCATCTAGCATTCTCTGGAATGATGTGAAACCAAGCAGAGGAACATAAAGGACTTGAAAATTTGGGTACAATCTTGAGTCATTGATGTCTCATGTCATTGCAGCCCTGAGCAGGGCTCGGAAGTGTGTTGTGAATTGTATGCCCAGTAATATAGGGTCTCTGGGGCATTTATAGTGCTGCATCCAAGGCACTTAAGTGCTTGTCTAGCTATTTGGGAGCAATACAAATAACCACCACCACCTCTGCCCCTGAAAAAAAACTGAAAAAATGGCTGAAAAAAATCTCCCTACTCTGCCTACTTTCCTTGAGTGGAAAGTGGCAGTTCAGAGTATACTATGACTGAAAAGTGTTACAGGACTAAGTTCATTAAGAGCTTTAGGAAAGAATTGATTTTGGTGAAATCCTGTGTGGCTTCTCTCTCCATAAATAACCACCTAAAAAATCAGTTTATTGGTATCTTCCCCTTTAAGATCACCAAGTTTACTTGTCTTGTTCCTCTTTGGAGGATTTCTTCCCAGAGAGGCCACTCTACTAGGCACAGAGTTGTGAAGTTTTTGAGCGTATCTTTCCTTTCGCTGCCTCTCTCTTTAGAGGGAACCTGAACACAAGCAGTAGGAATATCCAGAGAGCTCACTGAGTGTTGAAAGAGTTTGCTTTCTAACAGCTGAGGCTATTGAATTACAATCTAAAAAGACTTATCTAGCCTCAAAGGACAGATAGACAAGTTTTTCCTCCTAGCCTTGGTACAAGGTGGTTGGTGCATTTGTGTCTGAATGGCAGCTCGGGTGGGTTGTACCTGTGCTGTCTGAAGCTGACAGAATGGTTTCCTAGAGCTGATTCTCATTTATGGTACTGTCATTCTCTTGACATACCATAAAGAGCAGCTGCTTGTCTCGGGAGGCGAGTACTACAGTTATGAATTCAGGATGCTCTCAGGCTCCCTCTGGGAAGCTGCTACTGCCAGGTCATCAACAGAGGTGCTGTGGGTGTGGGAGGAAAAGGGTGGATGACACCTGCAAAGGCTGTAGACTCATTTGTTTGCCTTTCCTGTTCTTGAATGAGTTTGTTGCTCTGGAGGTCAAAAGGAGCAGGAGTTGCATGGAAGAAGCACGATGTGCTGCCCTTTGGATGAGTTCTGTGCAGAGGCTGCTACTCTGTGGCTGGGCACCTCACCTTTGCCAAGTGCCAGCTTAGCCTAAATGGAAATTACTTTGATGGTCTCTCTTTCTCAGTGTCAGTAGGAATGGGGCAGCAGGCTGGGCCATGCTGGAATAAAATGTGTCAGGAAGGCTGGTTTAAACCCAAACTGCAAAATGCTGTGCTGAAGATCAGCAGCTGAATGACTGTTGTGGCTTAAAAGGTATGCTAGGGCAGCAAGATCTGTAGTGGTCTTGTAGTGGTCTCCAAACAGATGGGATTTCTCATAGGGGAGAAATCAGCTGCTATGTGTCTTAATTTTCTCTTCTCAGAAACTTCCTAATGCAGTCAGTTCTCAGTCTTACTCAGAGTTGTGCATTTCAGTGCCCCCTTCATGATAACTGTGAAAACCTGCTGGAATTAAAAGCAGGTACCTTGGGGTGCTACTGCTGAAGTACTTGTCATTCTCACAGCAGGAATAACGCAGAATTTTAAGCCACTGGGGGATGTTACCGGTAGATAAACATCCGTTCCTAGCTCTTCTGCCAAACTGCCTGGGAGATGTAAACAAAGTTGGCGTGTGTTTGAGCTGTAGCTGTGTGAATGCATCTCCACAGGAAAGAACGCTCATTTAGGATCTATTGAAACAAGAAACACCTGTTAGAAGATCAATGCATGCAGAGAAAATAACATCCAAATCTGCACATGCTGATGAGGCATCACACATGCGTATTTCAAAAGGTTGGGTCGACCGTCTGGGTTGGAGAAGTCTTTGCAAACTGGCCAGAATTCACACTCTGCCTGATGCCCTGGAATGTGGACCTGGAGGAGTTCCAGGAGCAGGACAGACTGCTTGGAGTATGTGGTGTCATCCTGCCTCTGTACTGCCTGTGTCTTCAGAGCTAATGCAGAGAAGGGTGGTGGTATTAAAGTGTTCTGTTGATGTGTCTCTTATGCATTCTCCTTGTGCTGAGAAGTATAATAGCTGCTCCAGGAAAGGAAAAGGTGTCTTTGGTTTATGCTCTGCTTTAAAAAAAAAAAAATCTGTTTTCTCACAGTAACTGCAATACAGCAGGGTGACAGTCATCCATCTCTTAGTCAGATGCTGATGGTGTTCTGGGAAGTGATCTGCTAAATTTGACTTAAAAATAAAATGCATCAGTACAATGAACCAACAGCTTGCCCAGGTGATCACTTAAATCACTATGAAACATTTCAACTGTGGTGAAACTCTCACTGATGGAAGCCTACTTACTGTGTGGAGCATTAGATGTGGAGGGCTTTGAGAGACATGTATTTAGCCTCCTAGCTGTAGTATACATAGAGTGGGGCTGGAGAAAGCAGCATTGATTAAAAGGATTTTTAACCTTCCATATGGTCTTATCTGCTCTGGTGACCTGTTGAAGATGCTTACTTGTTTTTTCTATAGCCAAAACCACTCTTAGTACCCCCTGGTTGTAATCCTCTCTTTTCCAGATTTGATGGCAGAGTGGTGGCGAAGCTTCCGTTTATCCCCCTCTCATACATCCAAGGTCTCTCCCACCGCAACCTTCTTGGTGAGGATTACACTGACTGCTCCTTCATCTTCCTCTACATTCTCTGCACAATGTCCATCAGACAGGTGAGTACATTCCCATGTCTCTTGCACATCTGTAGTGGGAAAAGTGCATCTCCATCTGTAAACGGGAGTCTATTACTGCTGTCCAGTTGGGCATGTATAATCTTTGGTCTGTTTGTGTTTTCTGTCTTTGCCTTCATTCATATGTTTCATATTAAAATCAATTTTAGGTTTGGATCATAAAAACAGCCACTGTCCTGGCCAGTGTGGAAGACTTGACTGGAGACTTGCACCAGAGAGTTAGGACAGAGTTGACAAAAAGGGGTTCCTTCCTTGTGTGTGCATCTGATAACTTTGTGGATTGACATAACAAAAGATTGTCTCTGCCAGACTAGGTACTGCTGCTTAGTAATCAGGATTTTTACAGCAATATGAGAAAAGAGAAGTGTAGCATCTTCATGGGGAGCATCCTTGGTGGCTTGGAGTTTTATTAAGGTTCAATCAGTCCAATAAGAAAGGGTGGCAGGTTAAGTCTGTTCTTTTGACTTTGTCCTTCCTGGTTTTGTTGACTGCTGGATTTTTTTTTTTTCAGTCTCAAGAACGTCACCTTTGGTGTCAAGTCTCTCCCAGCATTAGGGACATGATACAGAAATAGAGTCTGGTATGATAGAGAAAGGGAGTCTGGTATGATAAGCCAAGAGGAGGCTACACATAGCTCTCCAGCAAAACTGATTTAGTACTATCTTTTGAGAAGAGAAGCACCAGTGAGGGTAAGGGAAATGCCTGTTCAGGAAGGTTCACTAGCAGCAGGAGTGGCAGAATGGCTGGTGAGGACAAGTGGGCCTTCTCAGTGCAACCAGAAGGCCCACTTGTTTGCCAAATTTTTCCCAGGGAGAGCTGAGGAGAAATTAATAGACTCTGGGGGCTGGATGAATGCTGGTGCAACTGGCTGCAAATTATCTGCTCATCTGTATTTATATTTCCTTTTTCTTTGATTCACTTCCTGAATTCTTGATGCTTTTCTCCTTGACTGACTTGTTGCTTTTCCTCAGGGGGTGCCAAGGGACTTAAAAAAGCTTAAAGCAGATCAGCAAAGGGAAGTGGTGTGTTAAACCAGCTGCTGTCAGAAGTTTGGATCATCTTGATGGAGCAGGTTAATAATAGAGAGTTCCTTTATTCACAAAGTGCACCCTAGTAAATTGAATTCTCTGTAGCCCTCCTTGTGTAGAAATGGATCTGTGTCTGATTCTATTCAAAAGCAGATAATGAACTGTAGAGCAATTTGTTTAAAGAGTCACCTGGAGCTCATCTTACCCACCCTTCACTCCAAGCAGGGCCAGCTTGAGAGGACCAAAGACCAGTGGCTTCCTCATTTTCTTTGCTGCAAGTGTTTCACTTCCCCGTAACTGGAGCAGTGTTAATCTGCTGCTTTGAAAGAAATGAGACATTTCTAGCTCTTAGGATCATCATTCTGAATTCCTGGGATGCTGTGGTCTGGTGCTGTTCCTTCAGACAGTGTTGTCTCGTGCTGCTCTGTTACTCGCCTGTTATATGGAAAGTCCCTTCTTTCCAATGATACAGATTATTATATGAAACTAAACAGCAAGATTTTTCTTCATTGTGTTCATCAGGGAACTCCCATGCTGAAAAAAATCCCCCATGGGTGGGGTGTTTTTTTGTTTGTTTTGTTTGTTTGTGGTTTGTTTTGGGTTGGTTCTTTTTGATGGTGGTGGGTGGGTTTTTTTTAATTAAAAAATAAAAAATAAAAAATCTTGTGATAAGTTCTAGTCCTAGGCATTTTCTGATGTTTCCTATGGTGAAATCGGTAGACAGCACAAACATGAGTAGCGGTCCAGTCTGTTTCTGAGCAGAAATGTCAAGCTGCTTGCAGTGAGTTGGGCTTTCAAGAGAAATTCTGGAATAAAATATCCTTGAGAGCTCCTGCTGACGGCCCTGTGGAGAATGGAGCTTACTTTATTGCTTTGGAGAAAGGTGTGTGTTTTTTTTTTTCTCTCAAGTGTTACATTGCAATCTTTCTAGTGCTGCCTTATCTACATGGTTAACTCTACCTGCTGTTTTCTAGCTGTAAGGCAGCTCCGTTTCTCCCTCCTTGCTACATGGAGGGAAGGGCAGAGAGAGCCACATGAGTTTGTGCAAAAGCTAAGAAGGGAAGCTGTGATGGCTGGCATCCTGCTCCTGGGTTTACTACTATTTGAACAAACTTACATGATAACTGTGTTGGGAAGAGGACTTTGAAGGGCTGTGAGAGGCCAGCAGAGGGAAAGAAAGTAATTAAGGGCTTAAAAAGGTGGCAAAGAATTGCTTTTCATTCTTTAAGTGACATTGGAGGTGAGAGCTTTGTGAGCCTTTGTGTTCAGCTGTGTGCAAAAGGGGGAAATCTCGACAGGGCAGCTTCAAAACAGCTGCTAGCCCGAGGGAGGAGAACTGATGTGGCAGTTAGTATCTGGCTTGGTGCTGCTGACACTAGAGGAGAAATGGAGATGTACTGAAAGGCAGGGAATGGGTTGTGAACAGAGGTGGTCATGTATATACCTCAGCCTTTCCTTAAATCCTGGAGCTGCCTGTGGAGGGATCAAAGGCAGGGGAGATGTCCCTGTGGAATTCAGTAGAGGAACTTTTGTGTGTGTGTGTGTGTGTGTGTGTGTGTGTGTGTGTAAAAAGCAACCTGGAGGGAAGTTCAGGGGAGTACATGAGGGTGGGGAGAATAACTGGATGGTGATTAAACTGACATTAGTGGGATGGGCAGCATCAGGCAGTCTCTTCATGTGGTTCTCAGGCATGTACGGGTGATAAACTCTTCAAACACTGACTGGGAAGCTTGTTGCCTGTGACCTGGCCAGCATCTCCCAAAATAGTCAACTCGCCGTGAGTAACTTCCTTTGCACTGTTCCCAGCTTTCCCTGGCACGTAAATCGTGTCCCTTAGTTCCTCCTGCTTTCCTGTTTGGAGAGAGGAGGGTTTCTGGGAGAGGCCTTCCAAGGGTCCTTGAGCTGTTGGTTTTCAGCTGGGAAAGTCTGCTGCTGGGCTGGGCGGGAGGCGTGATGTCAGGGTTACATCCTTTGTCCCTGCTCCTGTTTCTGAGCTCTTGGCTCTCACCTGTACTGCCTGTGAAGAGCAACACGCTGCTGTTCCTCAGGGGTTTGCTGGTTTTCACTTCCTTGTCACATGAGACTGAACTGTAGATTAGGCTGCTTTGCTCTGAAATGTGTCCCCACTGTGGAGAGGAGCCAGCAATTATCCCTGTTGCCAGGAGCATGTTTTCCCATGCAGCCTGGTCTTAGGGCAAGGAGCCACTGACTCTTCTGGGTTTGAAGACAAAAGCAGAAGCAGCTCCTGTCCTTCCTGCCGTCATCTGAGGAAAGTTCAGAAGAGCTCAGATGAGACTTTCGGATCCTTAAGGCTCCTTTCGGATCCTTATAGTCTTTCCTCCCTGCTCCTGAAGGTGATTGTTTTATGTTAAAGTATTGTCTACAGACTTCCTTGTGCAACGTGGCCCAAAGCAGACAGGACTGGTTTCTGCTGGACCTTGCCCCAGCCTTGATGTTTCCAGTTACGTAGACTTCAGTACTCAGCAGTACTGAAGTCCAGCAAAACTTGCTTTGTGGCTAGTGCAGCAAGCTAGCTGCCTTCCACAGCAAGGAGGGGACTACTGTGGAAGGACAGTGCAGGAGGGTGGCTGTAGTCTTGAATCCACCTACGGACAAGCTGTCATGTCTCTTCCTATTGGAACTGCTCAAGCAGATGGAGTAAACTTGAGCACCAGATCTCTTCTCTTGATACTCAAAGGATAGGGAGGGGGCAGTGCACACTTCCATGGATGCTCTTCTAGGATTTCTGCTCTTCTCCAGAGACAGTACAAAGCTAGGAGGATCCTGTTCCTGCCCCCTGCCGACTCTACAGCACCCTCTGGTGTTGCTGAAACTGTCCCTTAGCTGCTTCTGTTTTCCCAGTGAAATGCTCTCATATCTATTCAGTTGCTGAATATCAAACAGTGGCTGATTTATGTAGGCCATGGACTAAACCTGATGTAAATCCTTTTAAAGTACTCCCCTTTTCTTTCATGCTTGTGTATGGGCTGAAACCTTTCTTTCCATAGTCTCCACCTGGAATGATTACTAATTTTTAATTTTATTTTTTATTTTTAAATTTACCTACAGTGTAATTATGAATCTCCATCTGCATTTTCTTTTTAGTTTGTTCTCCTTCCATGATCAAAAAGTTCAAGAAGTCTATGACCTTGCTATCTTGACCTATCCTGACAGTTATTTTGGAGAGGACACTCAAGTTTAAAGAGAATCCTCCTTCCTCCTTTTGTTGTCTCAATAGCCAGGACTCAGCTGGTGACATGAGGAGGAGGAGACAGTTGTTCTCTCCTTTCCCTCACATCAGATGTCCCTGTTCTGCCAGCACTGCGTGAGCAGCATCTTAGGCTGTAGTTATTTACAGTGAAGGATGAAACCGAAAGAACCAGTAGCACTTTATAGTTGCACCACTGCAAAATTTAAAAGGAATTTCACAAAATTCGATAAAAAAAATAAAATTAAGTATTCTGCAGTGAGTTTTTAGCTAGTGCCTGGCTCTGCTGCTTAATTCTTTCCTTGTTTGTTGTTTTCCACCGAAACACCCTGCTCAGATGCAGATGAGGTCATCTCAATAGTCAGGTTTTGGGTTTTGCTACATATGTCCTGTTACACTGCATGTCTCCACCGAACCATTGTTCTGTCTGCATCACCAGCATTCATGTTAATTCTGTGCCTAAGCTCCTGACTTGAACTTGGCACACGCTCTGGTTGCCATGTTGCTGACCCAAATTCCGGCTGCATTAGGAGAGAGCCTTCCTCGCCAGCTTGCAGACCCTTAGGCTCTTATGGCCGCCATCAGCAGTGGTTTCTGGAACTTGTGAAAGCCAAGGGCTGCTTTGGTTCCACCCAGGAGCAGATGGTAGGAACCTGCTCCTGCATGCACACTGAAGAGGAATTGCAAAGATAACTACTGTGGGTTGATTTTTATTTTTAAACCCATCTGCGAAGACATTAATGAGGTACCTGCCAGCTGACTGCTTATGGAGGTGGAAAAGAACTTTCAACCAAAATGTGGATTTAATGAGTAGAAAGCACTTGTTGAGGTGGGGGAGTGTGGTCCAAGTCTAATTGTAGCCATTGTGGATGGTTGGCTGGCTTAGTGCTAAGCTTTTTTTTTTTTTTGAGAATGCATAGGAATGGAGGTCCACTATATAGTAGCCAGACTGGTAAGGCTAGGTGGGCGAGAACATGAACCCTTGGGAACTGGTAGGTAGGTTGTACTCATAAGCACAGTTCAGAGTTCTTCCACTGTGTTTCCCTCATCACGTTCTGAGGCTATCCTGCTCTTCTGTTCTTGTTTTTGCAGAACATCCAGAAGATGCTCGGTCTTGCTCCTTCCCGGGCTGCCACCAAGCAAGCAGGAGGCTTCCTTGGCCCACCACCGCAAGCAGGGAAGTTCTCCTAAAGCACAGCTACAGTCTTCATGAAAGATCTGACCAGTGCACAAGACTGCTCTGGGGAGGTAACAAGATGGGATTGGATTCTGCACCAGGCTCCACATGTCCAAAACCAGCCTATGCAGTATTGTCCACACTCTTGGAAACATCTTCCGTTCAGAGTATTCTACCAGCAGTTGTTTGCTCATCAAACCAAGAATGTTCTCAGAAGATAACTTTTTGTTTCTGAGAAATAAATGGCATGAGCATGTTTATTTAGATGTCTCTTTAATTGTGCTGCAGGGCAAGTGCAAGTACACTGATGTAGTGCAGTTGATTCAGTTCATGACGTGGGAATCACCTGGGATGGCAAGAGTGAGATCTGCAAAGCAGACAGTGGGGAAAATTCAGGACGATGGTGCAGTGAAGTGACTCTCTTGTCTTAGCCATCCTGGCTGTAGCCCTGTGTGGTAGGGAGCCCAGCAAGCGGATGTTCTTAGCTCTCCCTTTGCAGAACTCCCAGCAGTGAAGTTTTCCATTGGCTCAGGTGACTGAGGCACCAGGGCCTGCCTGCAGGGCTAGCTTTGTATGAGGTGAGTGTTTCTGGCTGTACTGCCAGCCTGTGTCTTCCTGGCAGAGCACAGTCCCGCAGTGATTGTTGTGGCATTACACAGCTTCTGTTGCTTGCTTAGGCAGAGTCTGCTCAATTACAGAAATTACAGCCTTCAAACCTGACTAAACTGTCAAATGATGTCAGAACCATCCGCTACAGAACCCTTTTATTTCCTGAGTGGTTACAACTCTGTGCACCTTAAAAGGCTTCCTCCTTGGGCGGGAAAGCTCCCTGTGCTGTCGTCTTCACCAAATAACTACCTGGATTGGTCTCACTGGCTGAAACCTGCTCACCTAGTTTAAGTGGGGTGAATAAATCTTGCTGCCACTGTTGGGTGAGGCTGGCAGTTGTCCTGAAGCAGGCACAACCCTGAGGGACTATTGATTTCTTGCCTCTGTGACCAGATGTTTATCACGCAGTACCTCTGCCTGGGAGTTTTTGACTGGATGAGTGGCAAGGGGATGAATCTAAAATGCCTGATGGCAGCATGGAACATGTGCAGTACCATGTTAAATACTAACAGTTGGATCAAATCTCACTAGTAAGTAATGGGACACTTTTATAATATTAAAGGTGAATCATGAGTATGGAACCTCTGATGTTCTAGCTCAAAACCAGGTATTGGGCAGGTAAAGGAAAGCAGCTAGGGTGTGCTGATCATGGCTGGCTCTAAAGCAGCAGTTGTTTTTTACTTACTATATGGTCTTTGGGTGTAGCTACAAACTTCATAGAATGGGACCTTAAAAGCTCATCTAGTTTCTCCTCTGAACCTGTCCTTTTTGTGTTGGGGCTTCAGAACTGGACGCAGTGCCCCAGGTGTGGGTCTTAACAGAGGAAAGGGGCAAAATCCGCTCTGTCAACCTGCTGCCCATGATGCTGGCGGTGCAGTCCAGGGTGCCACTGGCTTCTGGGCTGCAAGCACAAGGTGTTGGCTCCTGTCCGGTTTTTCATCCGCCAAGTCCTTCTCTGCAGGGCTGCTTTCTTTATCCTTCATCCACCATAGGACCGATGCCATCTTAGCAACTCCCGTGGGGTGCTGGAAGACACCGGCACGGTGAAACCCGCTGCGGAGCCATGTGGACCCGCGGCCAATCGCCTGTGACGACACGGATCCGGGTCCAGCCCACCT